>JAJJBR010000722.1:0-14300 GCA_022817965.1 Solanum lycopersicoides
AGGGACCCTTGGAAGCCACTGGAGCTTGCAACGGATGGCTGACGGCCGTTGCACCGTGACGCCCCGTCACAAGGCAGGTCGCAGCCTGTCTCCTGCGCAGAGTCAGGGTGAACTTGTAAATTCACCCCACTTCCAAATAAGAGTTTAGGCGGTTTATTAAGGGTCTTATGGGTATTTTAATGACTATATAAGTGTTTAACACTTAGAATAATTCATTCTTCTAAAAATCAAAACCAAAGTCTCTTAGAAATCCCAAAACCTCCATTGAAGACTCCATTGAAGAGGCAGCTTGGTGAGGGTTCTTGAGTGGAAATTCTTCATCAAAGTGAAGAATTATCATCCTTGAGGTATGATTTTTGATCCTTGAAACTTATTTCATCAAGGAGCCCAACTCAAAGTGTTTTACAAAGTTTTCTAAAGTGAATTGTCCAATTTCGGGATTCTACCATGGGTTCTTGCATAAATGATTTCTAAACATTGAATTATGATCTAATTGATATTGTATTGATGATTTCAACATAAATTACCTATGAACCCATGTGAATTGATGAACCCTAGTTTTGACTACTTTTTGGGTTACTTGATATTAAGCTAATGTTGATGAATTGTTGTGTAGTTTCTTATGGGCTTTCTAATGATATAAGAATTGTATTCAATTGATATATAATTGATCTTAGATTGTTAAACCTAGATTGAATTGATGTAGATTCATTGAGTTTTATGGTTATTGCTTTGAATTGTTGTTCATGGCCATGGGTAAGGGCCTTGTGATGTTGAATTGGTTGATTTGGCATTGAATTGAAGTATGGATATGGGGATGAAGGTATGCTGCCCCATTTTCCTTAATTTGATATTAATTATACTTCGATTCTATTGTGTTGGTATGGTCCACTTATGGTGGCGGTGTTATGTGTTTTACTTGCAATTGATGTGGCCTTGTCGGCGTTACTTTATGCAATATTATGAGCATGGCCTTATTGGCAATTACTTGAAGTTATGTGGCTATTTGTGTAGTTTGATGACATTACTATCTACATGTGAAGTTATAGTCATGTATGTATTCTTCTAGTTATGTTGCCTTAAGTGATCATGTTAGACTTTGACTTGACATTATGAGTGTAGTGTTAGGTTAAGTCTTGGTTATTCCTACTTGACTTTATGAGTCTATGTGGCGTATATTAATGATGTTATGATGATATATAGGATGACTTGAGATGTTAGGTTGTTTTAGAAGTTTCTAGAATGGCTTGTATTATGTGTTAAAGTGAAGTATGTGATGTCTTGTCTTGGTTGACTTGTATCTCTTGCTTGATGTATATATGATTATGGATATGTGATGTCTTGATATAGGGTGTTATAACTCTTAGTCTTGAATAATAATATAAGTGAGACCTTAATGATAAGAAGGTCATGTTATGTGGAACCTTGAACTTAGTGGCGAGGTTATGAATTGTGAAGTAGTTAGCCGTAATGGTATCCTTCATGTGATGAGTGATGGACTTAAGGTTGATTGGCTGGAACGGCATCATACATATCTTAGGGAAGTCGCTATGAGCTTCTTGTCGCCAAAGTGAGATATGCCCTAGTGGAACTAGCTTTGGTAGGGTGAATGTAAAGGGGGTCATGAACTAGATATGGGACCTATTTATATGAACCTTAATGTGAATTAATCTATGAGAACAAAGGCTAGCACCGAGTGAGTATGAGTAGGGTTAAGTGGATTCAATTAAAGAACAGACTGAATGCTTATTAAGCTCTTCATATTCCTTAACCATGTGCCTACATGGATGTGTCCAAGTTCTACCATTGGCAAGTAGAACAACCTCATCGAAGTAGGATAGAACTTCGGATTCCATGTCTTGCTACCATGGTCTATGTCGGTTATTGCCTATTCTCATCATGTGGAATACCTTTTAGCATTAGATAAGTTTATGAGGTTTAGGTGGTGGTATGGGACGCTATCTAGACATTGCACAATAGACTTTGAAGGTGTTATGTGGAGTTCCTAGGTCTTGTCCAAGACCATTATGTGAGTGTCTTATGTGATGTATTATGTGAGTGTCTTATGTGATGTATGAGTCTTAATGAACTAATGAACTATGTTAGTAACTATGTAAATGATTGAGTACCTAATCTAAAGTGACTTAAGCATTCCTTAGCTAAAGTGTGAGGAGGGCATGAAAGGATGGTCTCTTCATGTCTTATCTTTGGAAGTCTTGAGGATGACTCTAGTTAGGGAAGTTGGTTAATCTTGTTGACATGATCTAAACCTTAGGAAGTCTTAAGGACTATTTAGGTAATCTTGGAGAGGTCATGCACTATGGACTTATCTTCTTGATTTACTTAAGTAGGTCTTTTGATAGTCTTTGGAAGGAGAATGTCTTATCATTTAAGTGTTGGTGTGTTTAGTGAGAATGATTCTATTTGAGGTAGTCTATAGGATCTCTTGTGTGTGTGTGATAGAGATTTTATGGGCGGTGGCTCCACACTTACTCAAGTGAACCTTGGAATTGACCTTTGGTAGATGAATCTTACATAGATGTTTATGATTGTTTTCTAAGTATGTATGTGACTCATTGTAGGTAATCTTAAGGGTCGTTTAGACACATCTAGAGAGGGTGTATGGGCGGTATCTCTTTGTGTGACTTAAGTGAATCTTAGGATGACTTTAAGTGAGGGAATTACATGCTAGGAGATGTTAAAAGGAAGGTTTGGACTTCACTGTACAGTGAAGTGAACTCACTGTAAAGTGAGCCTTTAAAATGTTATTTTGATTAAATGTTATCTTATGTGTTTCTTAATTGCTAAATGATGTTCTTATGTTTAAACTATGATTTCTAAATGAAAAGATGCATATTTCCAATAAAGTCCGTTTTCTTGATTTTATGCATATAGCCATACTTAGTACATGTGGTTGTACTAATTCCATGCTATATTTTCTATCTATAGTTCTTGGTAGGTGAAGAGCTTGTGAAGTGAAGACTTGGGCTTAGAAGAATCATCCGAGTAGAAGAGTTGAAGTATGTCCTCATTTACTCGAGGGCATATATATGTCATTTTATGTTTCTTTTATGAATATTGTAATATACTTGTATTTCTATTTTCGTATTGAAGTATGGGCCGTGTCCCAAAGTACTCTTGTGTCTTAAGATGATGAGATTGAGACTTAGCATTTCTATTACTTTTATATGAAAGAGATTTTTAAAGACTATATTATGTTTTGTGAAAAGTTTTAATTCCGCACTACTTTTCACTATGTATATGCAATGAATGATATGAATGAGGCTTGTCTTAGAACTCTGAGAGTTCGACGACGCCGGTCGCAATCCGAGATTGCACCTATCTTTAGGATATGTTTCGGTTGTGACAAAGTTGGTATCAGAGCATAGGTTGGTGAAAGTAGTTTAGGTATCAAAAAGTCTCATCAAGTCACGTCTAGTAGAGTCTTGACCATCGGTGTGAGTCGCGACACATCTATGGGCGAGAGGCTATAGGACGATAGAGTTTCCCTTTTTTCTACTCCTATATCGTGCGGTAGAGTAAATATTATGATTATCCTTCTTATGAGTTTCCTTGTGTTTGCTAGGAGATGAATACTAGAAGGATGGCCGCTAGAAGGTTGGAAGAGGAAGGGTGAATGAGGAGGTTCCTCAAGTTGAGCAAGGTGAGCAAGGTGCTCAAGGTGCTCAAGGTGATCAAGTGCCTCCCCAAGGTGATCATGTTCCTAATGTGGATGGAGGTGATGAGGTACCGGAGTTGTCTAATAGGGTGATTGGAGAGGCTTTGATGGCTTTAGCTCAAGCCGTAACTACTCAAATCAATTTGAGTATGGTGCCTAGGGTTATGGAGAGCACTATGACTTCTAGGTTGAGAGACTTTGTGAGGATGAATCCTCCATCTTTCTTGGCTCTAAGGTGAATGAGGATCCCTAAGAGTTTCTTGATGGTGTGTACAAAGTTTTGAGTGCTATGGGGTTACATCTAGGGAGAAGGCGGAGTTGGCTTCTTATCAATTGAGAGATGTGTCTCAAATTTGGTATACTCAATGGAAGGACAATAGGCCGGAAGATTCGGGTCCTATTGAGTGGGAAGAGTTTAAGGGAGCTTTTCTTGGCAAGTACTTTCCCCTAGAGAGAAGAGAAGTCAAGGTGGAGGAGTTTATTAATCTCAAGCAAGGCAATATGAGTGTTGAGGAGTACTCTTTGAAATTCTCGACATTGTCTAGGTATGCTCCTTCTCTTGTGTCCAATCCAAGAGATGAAATGAGTCGCTTTTGTACCGGAGTAGCCGACTTGGTGAAGGAAGAATGTCGTACCGCTATGCTTCATGATAATATGACCCTATCTAGACTCATGGTGTATGCACAATCTATTGAGGAGTCTAAACTTAGAAGGATGGCTAGAAGTTTGAAAAGGGGTGTTGCTAGTGATCAAGAGCAACCTAGGTTCAAAAAGAGGGTTCAAACTCAAGATGGACCTAGATTTCTAAGAAGAAGTTTGAGAAAGGAGGTGGTTCTAAGGATAGCAAGCCTACTTGTGCAAATTGTGGCAAGAGTCACTATGGTGAGTGCTTATTGGGTACCGGTAGTTGCTTTGGTTGTGGTAAGGAGGACATAAGGATAGAGATTGTCCTATGATTGCTTCTAGAGGTAGAGAGGGTAAGCAATTGAGCTAGTGTTCCAAAGGAAGATGCTCAACTAAGAGGCGTTTCTATGCACTCCGTACTAGAATTGAGAAGTCGGGTGATGGTGATGATGATGTTGGTAAGTTTTTGTTTCTCTTTTGATAGTATGAGTTCCTTCTAAGTGGGGGAGTATGGTTTGTAGATGGGATAGAAGTTCTTGAATTGTTGCATGTGCATGATGTTTAGGAGTTTGGTTGAAATTGAATTTTATTACTTCTTGCATTGTGTATTTTATGAAGCTTTGAGCATGTTGTATGATGTGTTTACATGATGTTATCTTGCATATTAGCATGTTTATAAAAATTGCCTAAAAATTGCATTTTTGAGAAAATTTGCATTTTTGGAAAATTGCTAAAATCACTGTTGCTTTATACACTGCTCACTGTAAAGTTTTTGTAAAAATGACTATTTGATTCTGTGGTCTAAAATTGTGTAATGTGGTTAGAACTGATGTATATAGTATGATGTTGAATATAAAATGAGTTTTTGCTATTTGGATTGAAGCATGTGAGTTTTGTAGCATAATGAGTTATAGAATTGTTTTCTAGTTTCTTGTTGTGTTGTGAATCTCTTGATTATGTGAAATTGATGATTTCTTCTTTATATGTGTAGTATGGCTTGGTTATGTGCTGCTAGTTAATCTCTAATCTTGGAAGTGTTCGGAGAGTGGCAAGTGTCATTCGAGGACGAATGTGTCCAAGTGGGAGATTGTAAGACCTCAAAATAGCTTAGGTGCTCTAGAGCTAATATGTTGGTTTAGTGTTCTAAGGTCCTAAATATGTTAATATGTGGTATAGAGGCAGTAGCTAAAATATTAGAGGTGTTGGAAGTCAAACGTCAAGGGATGACTAAGACGTTTGACGACTAAGTCACCTAAATGTCTAAAATGTGGTTATATGTGTTTCATGGTGTTTTAAGGTTCTTAATAGAGTTATTATAGCATGTATAGGCAGTGGTTAAAGTTTCGTGAAGTTTGGAGGTCAAATGATCAGAACGTCCAAGGCATTCGAAAGATTGCTTGAGTCGACCTTGTACGTCTAGGCGAGTTTCATTGAGTTTTACGTGTTCGTTTTGGATAAATTCATGTGAGAGGTTTAAACTCATAGATGATCATATTTGTTGGAAACGTCCGAAAATTATCCCCAAGGACCATCAAAGGGTCCTTGAGGAGGACCCAAAACCTGGTAAGCAGGTGTCCCAGGCAGCCTTGGCGACGGAGCAGTCGACGGCCAGTCATGGCTGTGACGCCCCGTCACAAGGTTCCGTTGTGGGGACTTGTCCAAGGGTGTAGAGGGGACCCTTGGCAAGCTATGACGGGCCGTTGCACCCGTGATGCCCCGTCATAAGGCAGGTCGTCGCAAGCCTGTCTCTGCGCAGATTTTTCTGCAAGTCAGGGGTGAACTTGTAAATTCACCCCACTTCCAAATAAGAGTTTAGGCGGTTTATTAAGGGTCTTATGGGTATTTTATATGAGCATATAAGTGTTTAACACTTAGAATAATTCATTCTTCTAAAATCAAAACCAAAGTCTCTTAGAAATCCCAAAACCTCCATTGAAGACTCCATTGAAGAGGCAACTTGGTGAGGGGTTCTTGTGTGGAAATTCTTCATCAAAGTGAAGAATTATCATCCTTGAGGTATGGCTTTTGATCCTTGAAACTTATTTCATCAAGGAGCCCAACTCAAGTGTTTTCAAAGTTTTCTAAAGTGAATTGTCCAATTTCGGGATTCTACCATGGGTTCTTGCATAAATGATTTCTAAACATTGAATTATGATCTAATTGATATTGTATTGATGATTTCAACATAAATTACCTATGAACCCATGTGAATTGATGAACCCTAGTTTTGACTACTTTTTGGGTTACTTGATATTAAGCTATATTGATGAATTGTTGTGTAGTTTCTTATGGGCTTTCTATGATGTAAGAATTGTATTCAATTGATATATAATTGATCTAGATTGTTAAACCTAGATTGAATTGATGTATATTCATTGAGTTTTATGGTTATTGCTTTGAATTGTTGTTCATGGCCATGGGTAAGGGCCTTGTGATGTTGAATTGGTTGATTTGACATTGATTGAAGTATGGATATGGGGATGAAGGTATGCTGCCCCATTTTCCTTAATTTGATATTAATTATACTTCGATTCTATTGTGTTTGGTATGGTCCACTTATGGTGGCGGTGTTATGTGTTTTACTTGAATTGATGTGGCCTTGTCGGCGTTACTTTATGCAATATTATGAGCATGGCCTTATTGGCAATTACTTGAAGTTATGTGGCTATTTGTGTAGTTTGATGACATTACCTATCTACATGTGAAGTTACATAGTCATGTATGTATTCTTCTAGTTATGTTGCCTTAAGTGATCATGTTAGACTTTGACTTGACATTATGAGTGTAGTGTTAGGTTAAGTCTTGGTTATTCCTATTGACTTAGTGAGTCTATGTGGAGTATATTAATGATGTTATGATGATATATAGGATGACTTGAGATGTTAGGTTGTTTTAGAAGTTTCTAGAATGGCTTGTATTATGTGTTAAAGTGAAGTATGTGATGTCTTGTCTTGGTTGACTTGTATCTCTTGCTTGATGTATATATGATTATGGATATGTGATGTCTTGATATAGGGTGTTATAACTCTTAGTCTTGATAATAATATAAGTGAGACCTTAATGATAAGAAGGTCATGCTATGTGGAACCTTGAACTAGTGGCGAGGTTATGAATTGTGAAGTAGTTAGCCGTAATGGTATCCTTCATGTGATGAGTGATGGACTTAAGGTTGATTGGCTGGAACGGCATCATACATATCTTAGGAAGTCTCTATGAGCTTCTTGTCGCCAAAGTGAGATATGCCTTAATGGAACTTGCTTTGGTAGGGTGAATGTAAAGGGGGTCATGAACTAGATATGGGACCTATTTATATGAACCTTAATGTGAATTAATCTATGAGAACGAAGGCTAGCACCGAGTGAGTATGAGTAGGGTTAAGTGTATTCAGTTAAAGAACAGACTGAATGCTTATTAAGCTCTTCATATTCCTTAACCATGTGCCTACATGGGATGTGTCTAAGTTCTACCATTGGCAAGTTGAACAACCTCATCGAAGTAGGATAGAACTTCGGATTCCATGTCTTGCTACCATGGTCTATGTCGGTTATTTCCTATTCTCATCATGTGGAATACCTATTAGAATTAGATAAGTTTATGAGGTTTAGGTGGTGGTATGGGACGCTATCTAGACATTGCACAATAGACTTTGAAAGTGTTATGTGGAGTTCCTAGGTCTTGTCCAAGACCATTATGTGAGTGTCTTATGTGATGTATTATGTGAGTGTCTTATGTGATGTATGAGTCTTAATGAACTAATGAACTATGTTAGTAACTATGTAAATGATTGAGTACCTAATCTAAAGTGACTTAAGCATTCCTTAGCTAAAGTGTGAGGAGGGCATGAAAGGATGGTCTCTTCATGTCTTATCTTTGGAAGTCTTGAGGATGACTCTAGTTAGGGAAGTTGGTTAATCTTGTTGACATGATCTAAACCTTAGGAAGTCTTAAGGACTATTTAGGTAATCTTGGAGAGGTCACTGCACTATGGACTTATCTTCTTGATTTACTTAAGTAGGTCTTTTGATAGTCTTTGGAAGGAGAATGTCTATCATCTAAGTGTTGGTGTGTTTAGTGAGAATGATTCTATTTGAGGTAGTCTATAGGATCTCTTTGTGTGTGTGATAGAGATTGTATGGGCGGTCGCTCCACACTTACTCAAGTGAACCTTGGAATTGACCTTTGGTAGATGAATCTTACATAGATGTTTATGATTGTTTTCTAAGTATGTATGTGACTCATTGTAGGTAATCTTAAGGGCCGTTTAGGCACATCTAGAGAGGGTGTATGGGCGGTCTCTCTTTGTGTGACTTAAGTGAATCTTAGGATGACTTTAAGTGAGGGAATTACATGCTAGGAGATGTTATAAAGGAAGGTTTGGACTTCACTGTAACAGTGAAGGGACTTCACTGTACAGTGAAGGACTCACTGTAAAGTGAGCCTTTAAAATGTTATTTTTGATTAAATGTTATCTTATGTGTTTCTTAATTGCTAAATGATGTTCTTATGTTTAATCTATGATTTCCAAATGAAAGATGCATATTTCCAATAAAGTCCGTTTTCATGATTTTATGCATATAGCCATACTTAGTACATGTGGTTGTACTAATTCCATGCTTTATTTTCTATCTATAGTCCTTGGTAGGTAAGGAGCTTTGGAGAAGAAGACTTGGGCTTAGAAGATCGTCCGAGTAGAAGAGTTGAAGTATGTCCTCATTTGACTCGAGGGCATATATATGTCATTTTATGTTTCTTTTATGAAGTATTGTAATAACTTGTATTTCTATTTTCGTATTGAAGTATGGCCGTGTCCCAAAGTACTCTTGTGTCTTAAGATGATGAGATTGAGACTTAGCATTTCTATTACTTTTATTGAAAGAGATTTTTAAAGACTATATTATGTTTTGTGAAAAGTTTTAATTCCGCACTACTTTTCATGTATATGCAATGAATGATATGAATGAGGCTTGTCTTAGAACTCTGAGAGTTCGACGACGCCGGTCGCAATCCGAGATTGCACCTATCTTCTAGGGTATGGTTTCGGGTTGTGACAAAGTTGGTATCAGAGCATAGGTTGGTGAAAGTAGTTTTAGGTATCAAAAAGTCTCATCAAGTCACGTCTAGTAGAGTCTTGACCATCGGTGTGAGTCGCGACACATCTATGGGCGAGAGGCTATAGGACGATAGAGTTTCCCTTTTTTCTACTCCTATATCGTGCGGTAGAGTAAATGTTATGATTATCCTTCTTATGAGTTTCCTTGTGTTTGCTAGGAGATGAATACTAGAAGGATGGCCGCTAGAAGGTTGGAAGAGGAAGGGTGAATGAGGAGGTTCCTCAAGTTGAGCAAGGTGAGCAAGGTGCTCAAGGTGCTCAAGGTGATCAAGTGCCTCCCCAAGGTGATCATGTTCCTAATGTGGATGGAGGTGATGAGGTACCGGAGTTGTCTAATAGGGTGATTGGAGAGGCTTTGATGGCTTTAGCTCAAGCCGTAACTACTCAAATCAATTTGAGTATGGTGCCTAGGGTTATGGAGAGCACTATGTCTTCTAGGTTGAGAGACTTTGTGAGGATGAATCCTCCAATCTTTCTTGGCTCTAAGGTGAATGAGGATCCCTAAGAGTTTCTTGATGGTGTGTACAAAGTTTTGAGTGCTATGGGATTACATCTAGGGAGAAGGCGGAGTTGGCTTCTTATCAATTGAGAGATGTGTCTCAAATTTGGTATACTCAATGGAAGGACAATAGGCCGGAAGATTCGGGTCCTATTGAGTGGGAAGAGTTTAAGGGAGCTTTTCTTGGCAAGTACTTCCCCAGAGAGAAGAGAAGTCAAGGTGGAGGAGTTTATTAATCTCAAGCAAGGCAATATGAGTGTTGAGAGTACTCTTTGAAATTTCGACATTGTCTAGGTATGCTCCTTCTCTTGTGTCCAATCCAAGAGATGAAATGAGTCGCTTTTGTACCGGAGTAGCCGACTTGGTGAAGGAAGAATGTCGTACCGCGATGCTTCATGATAATATGACCCTATCTAGACTCATGGTGTATGCACAATATATTGAGGAGTCTAAACTTAGAAGGATGGCTAGAAGTTTGAAAAGGGGTGTTGCTAGTGATCAAGAGCAACCTAGGTTCAAAAAGAGGGTTCAAACTCAAGATGGACCTAGATTTCTAAGAAGAAGTTTGAGAAAGGAGGTGGTTCTAAGGATAGCAAGCCTACTTGTGCAAATTGTGGCAAGAGTCACTATGGTGAGTGCTTATTGGGTACCGGTAGTTGCTTTGGTTGTGGTAAGGAGGACATAAGGATAGAGATTGTCCTATGATTGCTTCTAGAGTAGAGAGGGTAAGCAATTTGAGCTAGTGTTCCAAAGGAAGATGCTTCAACTAAGAGGCGTTTCTATGCACTCCGTACTAGAATTGAGAAGTCGGGTGATGGTGATGATGATGTTGGTAAGTTTTGTTTCTCTTTTGATAGTATGAGTTCCTTCTAAGTGGGGGAGTCTGGTTTGTAGATGGGATAGAAGTTCTTGAATTGTTGCATGTGCATGATGTTTAGGAGTTTGGTTGAAATTGAATTTCATTAACTTCTTGCATTGTGTATTTTAAGAAGCTTTGAGCATGTTGTATGATGTGTTTACATGATGTTATCTTGCATATTAGCATGTTTATATAAACAATTGCCTAAAAATTGCATTTTTGAGAAAATTTGCATTTTTGGAAAAATTGCTAAAATCACTGTTGCTTTATACACTGCTCACTGTAAAGTTTTTGTAAAAATGACTATTTGATTCTGTGGTCTAAAATTGTGGTAATGTGGTTAGAACTGATGTATATAAGTATGATGTTGAATATAAAATGAGTTTTTGCTATTTGGATTGAAGCATGTGAGTTTTGTAGCATAATGAGTCATAGAATTATTTTCTAGTTTCTTGTCGTGTTGTGAATCTCTTGATTATGTGAAATTGATGATTTCTTCTTTATATGTGTTGTAGTATGGCTTGGTTATGTGCTGCTAGTTAAATCTCTAATCTTGGAAGTGTTCGGAGAGTGGCAAGTGTCATTCGAGGACGAATGTGTCCAAGTGGGAGATTGTAAGACCTCAAAAATAGCTTAGGTGCTCTAGAGTGGTATAGGTCAGTAGCTAAAATATTAGAGGTGTTGGAAGTCAAACGTCAAGGGATGACTAAGACGTTTGACGACTAAGTCACCTAAATGTCTAAAATGTGGTTATATGTGTTTCATGGTGTTTTAAGGTTCTTAATAGAGTTATTATAGCATGTATAGGCAGTGGTTAAAGTTTCGTGAAGTTTGGAGGTCAAACGATCAAGAACGTCCAAGGCATTCGAAAGATTGCCTTGAGTCGACCTTGTACGTCTAGGCGAGTTTCGTTGAGTTTACGTGTTCGTTTGATAAATTCATGTGAGAGGTGTTAAACTCATAGATGATCATATTTGGGTTGGAAACGTCCGGAAATTATCCCCAAGGACCATCAAAGGGTCCTTGAGGAAGGACCCAAAACCTGGCAGGCTGTCCCAGGCAGCCTTGGCGACGGAGCAGTCGACGGCCAGTCATGGCTGTGACGCCCCGTCACAAGGTTCCGTCGTGGGGACTTGTCCAAGGGTGTAGAGGGGACCCTTGGCAAGCTATGACGGGCCGTTGCACCCGTGATGCCCCGTCAAAGGCAGGTCGTCGCAGCCTGTCTCTGCGCAGATTTTCTGCCAAGTCAGGGGTGAACTTGTAAATTCACCCCACTTCCAAATAAGAGTTTAGGCGGTTTATTAAGGGTCTTATGGGTATTTTAGATGAGTATATAAGTGTTTAACACTTAGAATAATTCATTCTTCTAAAAATCAAAACCCAAAGTCTCTTAGAAATCCCAAAACCTCCATTGAAGACTCCATTGAAGAGGCAGCTTGGTGAGGGGTTCTTGTGTGGAAATTCTTCATCAAAGTGAAGAATTATCATCCTTGAGGTATGGCTTTTGATCCTTGAAACTTATTTCATCAAGGAGCCCAACTTTCAAAGTGTTTTACAAAGTTTTCTAAAGTGAATTGTCCAATTTCGGGATTCTACCATGGGTTCTTGCATAAATGATTTCTAAACATTGAATTATGATCTAATTGATATTGTATTGATGATTTCAACATAAATTACCTATGAACCCATGTAAATTGATGAACCCTAGCTTTGACTACTTATTGGGTTACTTGATATTAAGCTTATATTGATGAATTGTTGTGTAGTTTCTTATGGGCTTTCTATGATATAAGAATTGTATTCAATTGATATATAATTGATCTAGATTGTTAAACCTAGATTGAATTGATGTAGATTCATTGAGTTTTATGGTTATTGCTTTGAATTGTTGTTCATGGCCATGGGTAAGGGCATTGTGATGTTGAATTGGTTGATTTGACATTGATTGAAGTATGGATATGGGGATGAAGGTATGCTGCCCCATTTTCCTTAATTTGATATTAATTATACTTCGATTCTATTGTGTTTGGTATGGTCCACTTATGGTGGCGGTGTTATGTGTTTTACTTGAAATTGATGTGGCCTTGTCGGCGTTACTTTATGCAATATTATGAGCATGGCCTTATTGGCAATTACTTGAAGTTATGTGGCTATTCGTGTAGTTTGATGACATTACCTATCTACATGTGAAGTTACATAGTCATGTATGTATTCTTCTAGTTATGTTGCCTTAAGTGATCATGTTAGACTTTGACTTGACATTATGAGTGTAGTGTTAGGTTAAGTCTTGGTTATTCCTATTGACTTAGTGAGTCTATGTGGCGTATATTAATGATGTTAAGATGATATATAGGATGACTTGAGATGTTAGGTTGTTTTAGAAGACTTTCTAGAATGGCTTGTATTATGTGTTAAAGTGAAGTATGTGATGTCTTGTCTTGGTTGACTTGTATCTCTTGCTTGATGTATATATGATTATGGATATGTGATGTCTTGATATAGGGTGTTATAACTCTTAGTCTTGTATAATAATATAAGTGAGACCTTAATGATAAGAAGGTCATGCTATGTGGAACCTTGAACATAGTGGCGAGGTTATGAATTGTGAAGTAGTTAGCCGTAATGGTATCCTTCATGTGATGAGTGATGGACTTAAGGTTGATTGGCTGGAACGGCATCATACCATATCTTAGGGAAGTCTCTATGAGCTTCTTGTCGCCAAAGTGAGATATGCCCTAGTGGAACTTGCTTTGGTAGGGTGAATGTAAAGGGGGTCATGAACTAGATATGGGACCTATTTATATGAACCTTAATGTGAATTAATCTATGAGAACAAAGGCTAGCACCGAGTGGTATGAGTAGGGTTAAGTGTATTCAGTTAAAGAACAGACTGAATTCTTATTAAGCTCTTCATATTCCTTAACCATGTGCCTACATGGGATGTGTCCAAGTTCTACCATTGGCAAGTAGAACAACCTCATCGAAATAGGATAGAACTTCGGATTCCATGTCTTGCTACCATGGTCTATGTCGGTTATTGCCTATTCTCATCATGTGGAATACCTTTAGCATTAGATAAGTTTATGAGGTTTAGGTGGTGTTGGGACGCTATCTATGCATTGCACAATAGACTTTGAAGGTGTTATGTGGAGTTCCTAGGTCTTGTCCAAGACCATTATGTGAGTGTCTTATGTGATGTATTATGTGAGTGTCTTATGTGATGTATGAGTCTTAATGAACTAAATGAACTATGTTAGTAACTATGTAAATGATTGAGTACCTAATCTAAAGTGACTTAAGCATCCTTAGCTAAAGTGTGAGGGGCATGAAAGGCATGGTCTCTTCATGTCTTATCTTTGGAAGTCTTGAGGATGTCTCTAGTTAGGGAAGCTGGTTAATCTTGTTGACATGATCTAAACCTTAGGTAGTCTTAAGGACTATTTAGGTAATCTTGAGAGGTCACTGCACTATGGACGTTATCTTCTTGATTTACTTGAGTAGGTCTTTGATAGTCTTTGGAAGGAGATGT
>JAJJBR010000723.1:0-32822 GCA_022817965.1 Solanum lycopersicoides
TTCTAACAGAACATATCAGTTTATTCTCAGACTGCAGCAGTGCTCCAATGCGATTTGCCATAACTGTTAATGGAAACACGCGTCTCCATCTTTCACTTCCATATGCTTTGAATGCATCTTCCACAGAAATATGTTTGGACTTCATTGCTTCTGCTAGCTTTTCTGTCAAAACTATTGAATCCTCCAACGCGCAACAAGCACCCTGACCCATGTTGGGTGTCATTGGATGCCATGCATCTCCAGCAAGCACTGTCCTTCCACTAAAAGGCGGAGGACTTATTACTGGCCAAAGCCATCGGTCATAAAGGGGATTTCTTGTTAATGTATCGTCTGGTGTAAGATTAATCAGGTTTAACATGTCCGCGACTGGCCAATCTCTAACGAGCTCTTTAGCTTGCTGTCTCAAAATCGATGGATCTGTGATCTTTGGACCTGCCAAGAGATGCAAAAGTTAGAAAGGTGTTAACAGAAAAGTTCCAGCCAAGAAGTGAGTCTATTGTTACAACTGTCACATGGGAAAATTTGCTGTCAAAACATGGAAGAACAGCCCCACACGAAATAGAACAAAAAGCTGGAAGCCTATCATATGCACATGAGGCATATTCACCTGATTCTTTTGGCACATTGGTGGCATAATGAGTTCTAAGATTCAATTAAGGTGTCTAAGTGAAAACTATTGGCAAGTTTAAGGGTCTATCTATGCATTTTTTTAATGATTGTGGTGTCCGGGCAGCTTTCATGAACCTTGACTAATTCCACGGAATATATGCCACCTACCAGCAATAGGTACTAGGTAACTCTGTCTATCAAGGTTAAGACAAATGAAAATAATCACCTAGTGTTTTTTGTCATAGCTGAGTTTTGAACCTCAGGATTCTCAACTACTTCATTGACCACTAGGCCACACCATGGGTACAAGGGCTATCTATGCATACCTTACCTTGTAGAGATAGAGAGGTTGTTTCTGATAGACCCTCGATTTAAAAAAAGCATTTTTAAAACGGATTGAAAAAGGAAGTACAAAAATGAGAGCAACAACAACAACGAAATATTGTGAAATGGAGACCAATACACAGCAAACAGAAGAAATTACGGTAATGACAACGAAATAATGCAAAAACCAAAGCACAAAAACAGGTGATAACTGAAATCGAAGAACAAGAAACTATGAGTGAGGTTAGTGCTAATACTATTGGTAAGAAAGAAGGTCCAAGTACAACCACCGAACTTATCCCACAGGAAAAAAGAGGACGCTCCTAACTAACCTTCTATCATAATCCACGACCTCCAATCCCTCCTATCTAAGGTTTCTCTATGTAATCCGCCATTAATATTGTCAACGGAATGTTCAAGTACCTCAAGTCTAATGCATACTAGACTTGAATCACCAGATACTTTTGATGAAACATATACCTGGAGATGAGCTGTTGCACAAGACAAACCAGTAGACCTTGGTTTTAGAAGCAGGAACAAATGCAGCGCGTAATCCTCTTCCATATGTGTAGTTAACTTTTGGTTCATATGGCTGTCCTTCAGGGAAATATCCTAGTCCTCGAAAGGCGATATGCCCTGCATACTTAGGCTGTCGAAATCCCATCCATTTAGCTGTTGGTGACCATACACCATCACAAGCAATCACCACCTGAGGAGCGCGTTGAAGATATAATTTAAGTAAACAACATTATACTTTCTCTAATCTTCAAGACAAAATGACCCACACCATTCAATATTTCAATACAGTATTAGAGCAGACAAAGGTCTTGAGTTCAAATCTCAATGTTACTTATCATAACGCGAGGGATTGAAGTATTATATATTTACCTCAGCGGATACACGAGTACCATCTTGAAGTTGCAACAAGGTATTAGTACCATTTTCACTTGTCTCAATATTTGACAACTTTGAGGAAAAAGATATAGCATTTGGTGGTAGTTTACTTGCTAGTGTTTCAAGTAAGACTCTTCTCTCAACCACCCTTAGTTCTTGGCTGCTCCATTAATTTCATAGTATCAATAGAAGATAAGTAAAAATAAAATAGATAACAATTAGAAAGTACCATCAATCTTTATTTTACCTTTTATCCTCATCTTTGAACCCAAATGAGTTCAACTCCTTCCCATCATCTGATTTTATTACTACCCTGAAAAAATTGAATGTTAATTACATGTGTAATGAATAAAATATGTCAAGTTTATGAGCGTAATCTCTATCAGGAGTGGAGTCGGAAATTTGACTTATATTTAAAGTTTGAGTTGAAAGCAACTAGTGCAAACACATACTACATGTTTGTACATCGTGCAATCAACCAATACTCGATATATAACAACAATAATAACATAATCAATGTTCGTTATATTACGACCAAATATAAATTAATAAGCAATGGAAAAAATGTACAAAAATACCCTTGAAGATCAAGAAATTGACTCCTAAGTTCATCACCAACTCCAATAGCATCAAGTGCCTTCCATCCATTTTTAGAAAGTGTTATTGAACTTCCTTCAGTTCTCAATGATTCAGCTTGTTCAAGCACCAAACTTCTAATACCAAACCTAAAATAACAACTCAAAATCATTAAAATTCACAAAAGAAAAATAATAATATATTTTTGGAAAATGAAAACATCCAAGGTGTCGTGATCGAGAGTTCTAAGGTCTCAGGTTCAAATTTCACCACACTATTGCGAGTGTAAGGTGAGAGGTATCTAGTGAAGGTACGCGAAAGGTGGTCCAGACACGATGGTCATAAAAAAATATATAATTGGGAAAATGCAAATTTATAAGATAGTGAAAAATTTGAACCTTTGAAGTGAAAGAGCAGAAGCAAGGCCAGCAATTCCTGCCCCAACAATTACAATATTTTCTTTTCTAACATCATTAGAAAATAATCTTCTTTGAATATAAATAGATATTTTAGATGAAGAATGAGACTTGGCATGTTGTAGAATTGAAGAGATTAAAGCCATGGTGACTCAATTATTTGGACAAAAAAGACCTAGAGATAGAAAAATAATTCAAGAGGGTATGTATGTAGTGGATTTATAAAGAGTGAATGAAAAAAAAAAAATCTTTTAATAACTCCAAAGACTTGTCTATCGAAAAGTCAAAATTAAATTTTGAAAACTATCTACTTTGACTTTTCATTCACCATTGATCAAGTTGGACACGATGTTAATAACTTCAAAGACTTGTCTGTCGAAACTTCACATCGTATACTATAAGCCATCTAAATTAAGTCATAAAGTTCGTAATTAATTTTAATTTTATTTAAGAAGAAACATTGGAAATATCTTTAAATTTGACGTAAATCATAATTTTCATTCTTCGGAACAGATTTGATAAATGCGGAGCTCGGATAGAGTATTAGAACGGAAAGAATCCATTAGATAATGAACTGTTGGTTCTAAGCCATCTCTGACGATTAATCAACAATTCGAAGTATCTCTCTTGCGTATTCTTGATAAATCAACGTTTACATATAGTTGTAGGAGGATCCGTTTGGAAAGTAAGAAGCCCCTTTGACCATCTCTTCATTAGCAAATAATTCTCGATGTTAAAAAAGGTCCAAAATGATCTTCCAATATGAATAAAATAGACCTCTAATTTCTCATCAAATTTAGGGATATTTTCAATCGTGCTTTTCTCAGCTTTTTGTTAAGAGTTTCATGCTTTTATAAGATTTTGAGACCACATGTTATGTGATGTCATGTTGCAGTCTTGCAAATCAAAGATATATCTAAATTTATTTAGGTTCATACTCCTCTTTTATTTATGAAATATGTGCATGTGAATTTTAATTAATGGAAATTGGACTGGTAAAACAAAGCTATTATTGCTATGAATATGACCAATACCTTTGATGTTTGAAATTCAAATTGTATTAAAGGTCAAAAAAGTAGTAAGAGGATTAGGAACTATTTCATGTGTCATAAAAAGACTATATTCACTGATTATTGATTGCTTTTTTGTCTGGATTCAATGATTGTAAATTGTTTACAAATTTTATATTTGGTGAAAAAAGATAGCTGGGTTATTTTAGTTCAAATTTTCAAATATTCCTAATTTTATTTGGATGGGTCTTTGAGTGGTTATTTTAATTTAATTTTTGTTCAGAATTTTGATCTTTTTCATTAAAAAAGTTAATGACGTAGCTAAATTATAATTGTTCACGTGTCAAAAATAATTTTGTAAAACCACCATTGAAAAAAAATGGCATGAATGAGTCTTTTCGTAAACGATAATGACGTAGAACTTTTAGGAGATGACATAGATGGGCCTTTTCTAAAAATTTAATTGTATATTTGAGCCTTTTCCCCTTTTAATATAAAGGAGGAGGATAGCACTACATCAACCAAAAATAACTTTCCACCCAATAAAACATTTATCATACTTAGGTAAGACCTATTCAAAAAAAATTACATTATATTTGTTATTAGGGTAAATAAAACATTTATCATACTTAAAATTATATTTAATATATTTTGGTAAGTCGTTACAAACTTTATCCACTCCTTGAAAATAATATTCATTAAGATTATGCACACTGAAATTTATCTATTAGAGAATTCAAATTAAAAGCATGTATAATAATTCATCTAATTTGTATAACATGCCTGATCAATCAGAATTTTGCATAATTTGGTTCTTAGTTGTATAAATTCAAAACTTTTATATGCTTGCTCTATCTATTTGTATAATATTTAACCAAAAAATTACAACAATTACTATGTTTGTATATTGGCAAGCGAAATATACAAACAAACATTCTGAAAAAATTATAAATGTATAAATACAAAATGTGTATATGCTTACCCTATTTGTATATTTGCAAGCAAAATATACAAACCGCACCTTCATAGCAAATAAAACTACAATCAAGAAGCGCAATTATCAAAACGATAAATAAAATATTATTATATCTATTTTGTTTGCTATTTCAAAAATTTTCTAAAAAACTAATTGTATATTTGAGTCTTTTCCCCTTTTAATATAAAGGAGGAGGCTAGCACTACATCAACCAAAAATAACTTTCCGCCCAATAAAACATTTATCATACTTAGGTAAGACCTATTAAAAAAAATTACATTATATTTGTTATTAGGGTAAATAAAACATTTATCATACTTAAAATTCTATTTAATATATTTTGGTAAGTCGTTACAAACTTTATCCACTCCTTGAAAATAATATCCATTAAGATTATGCACACTAAAATTTATCTATTAGAGAATTCAAATTAAAAGCATGTATAATAATTCATCTAATTTGTATAACATGCCTGATCAATCAGAATTTTGTATAATTTGGTTCTTAGTTGTATAAATTCAGAACTTTTATATGCTTGCTCTATCTATTTGTATAATATTTAACCAAAAAATTACAACAATTACTATGTTTGTATATTGGCAAGCGATATATACAAACAAACATTCTGAAAAATTTATAAATGTATAAATACAAAATGTGTATATGCTTACCCTATTTGTATATTTGCAAGCGAAATATACAAACCGCAACCTTCATAGCAAATAAAACTACAATCAAGAAGCGCAATTATCAAAACGATAAATAAAACATTATTATATCTATTTTGTTTGCTATTTCTAAAATTTTCTAAAAACTTTAAACTATACCTACTATTATCAAGAGAAAATAAAATAGGTCCAGTTAGTTGGGCCATTTTTTCACTCCACCAAAACGTTTTTCTTTGTATGTGGCCCATTTGAAACTTTATGTGAATCCAATAGCCCATGAACTTATTAAAAGACAAGTTTTTGCCCGAATTGTCCTATTTCGGAGTGATCTTTAATTTTTCTTCCTTAAATTCATGATCTCTAATTTTTCATTTCAAATTTCTCTCTTATTATACGAGCATGTAAGAGATTTTGTTCAGTATAAGGTGCAATGCGACGCCAAGGAAGATTATAATATATTTGTGTTTTAAAAGTTTTGATTTTGCCTTAAAAATATATTATTATTTTTTTAAATAGACAAGTAGACACAAACAATTTTCAGTCCTCATATACATAGGACCAGGAATAAATACTTACCTACCGGCAAAAAGGATTTGGAAGGACATTATATTCATACCAACAAAAACCACCAATAATTCTAGTCCACATGTAAAGATATATCTTTAATTACAAATCTAGATGAATCTGTAGAATTATTTACTATAAAAGATAAGATTACGAATGAAGATATCCGAGAGTAACTTAAGTGGTGAACAAGATGCGGAAAGTAAGACTGAGGTAATTCGAATATGTAAAGAGAAAAAGCATAGATGTCTTCGTAATTGAATGATGCGTTCAATTTTACTTGTTCTATTTATACTTTATATCGCTATTAAAAACTAACAATTGATATACGTATATTACCATTTACCACAATATATATTCATACTAATTGATGTTAATATTAGGACTTGGGAAATAATTTGTGGAATGAGTAATTAACATTTAAAAATAATAATATATTTTTCTATTAATATGCTGTAAAATATTTTCTTTTATAGTGGATTAGTAAAGATGAACGGAGTATACAATTAGATGGAAGGTAAAGTAGTTTGTGTTCTGATAACCAAATATGTTGGGAAAAATGTCCTTTATTAAGTTTCCAGTACAATCCTTTAATGAAAGTTATTTATTTTTTTGGTCTAATATTTAATGAAAGTTAGTTGCATCAACCAATCTTTGATTACATTGATTTCATCAATTCTACTCAATTCATTCATTTTTATTTGTCATATTTAAAAATTAATTTTACTAATTTTTAAAGTTAAATTAGATTACATTAATTTGATATTTTAGATAAAAAATTTAGATATTCAAAAACTATATACGAAAAGTACTATACATTACAATTTTTAGCATATTAATATGATGAAAAAACATATCGTAAAATGTTAGTCAAATTTTTTACTATTTGACTCTAAAAATGAAAAATATGACAATTAATAGTGGACGGAGGGAGGGAGTATAATGCATTCTTTCTTTATCTATATAATGTCTAGTAATATACACAACATATAACATACATTTAAATTCTTATAATTTTCAACATGGCAAATTGCAATGAAAATATTGTAGTGGCACATGATTTTGTCTCCAACTTGCAAATTGAAGCAATCCAAACAGTTATGCCAATGAAGCAAACTGATCCAAGAATATCGCGGCGAGTTCTCATTAGTAAAAATCCAGGCTCGGGCAATTTTCAAAGGCGTTTTCACATGGTGTTTTGTTATAATAAGGCATCAGAGACGGATTCAGGATCGATGGTCGCTGGTTGGATTAAGGAGTCACTAGGAAAGGCACTTGTTGAAAAACCATTACTTGCTGGTAGACTTAGAAGTATAGGAGAAAATGATACTAATTATGGGGAATTTGAAATTGTGTCAAATGATTCTGGTGTTAGATTGATTGAAGCTGAAATTCAAATGAATTTTGATGATTTTATTCATCTTAAGGAAAAGAAAAATGTAGAAGGTCAGCTTGTCTTTTGGGATGATATTCATGAGCCTAACACTCAATATTCACCACTTTCTTATGTCCAGGTTAGCCACACCACTTCTTTTATTTGGTCTCAATTTTCACGTCATGAGCTAAGTAACTTTGGATTGAGTCAGACTTAAATTTTATTTATTTTAAAAATTATGCTATCAAAATCAGACTCATCTCATTTTTTGATTTACCTGATATTGGTAACCTATACCAAACCAAATATATTCAAATGTCAAATGTTATAATAGGTATATACTATATAACAGTCAGTCATTATAGCAGTCGAATTTTTTTGAAATCAAGCATGTTATAGAAGTTTCGAGTGTAGAACATTCATTCAAAGGTTAAATTTTTTGTGACTTATTAGCAAAAGCATCTACCATATTCTTTGAAATATTTGTATGGTCATAACTTTTAGTGGTTTTTTTTAATTTTGTTATAATTCCAAGGTTTATAAAAGATCATACCTTTTTTTTTCCAGGTGACTAATTTCAAGTGTGGAAGATATTCCATTGGGATAAGTTGTAGCCTTTTCCTAGAAGATCCTTATTCCATGACTAGTTTCTTGAATAGATGGTCCAAAATTCACGTCAATATGGTATCAGAGGCAGATGCACCTAAAATTCCGACATTTTTCCTACCTAAGCTTAGGAAAAAAGGGTGTTCACCAACTTTATATTCGAGCTTAAACACAAGTAATTACCATGTTAACGACACGTTAATTTTTAAATTACCTTTGGAATTCTTGAATTTAAGTAATGATATCCACAAGAATAATCTTGTAGAAAAATGTGTTGAAGAGGTAAGAGAACAAATTTGGTAAGAATTTGTCTACAAAATTGTGTTTGTTTGTTAGAGAAACCTCAAAGGATGTTAATGTGGAAACATTTACTAGAGAAGGGATTAATCCATTTGGTTCAATTAAGAATGGATTAATTTCAGCTAATTATTGGGATGATTTGGGATTAGCTGATAATATAAGGTTTAATGAAGAAAATAAGGCTATCCATTTTTCATGTTGGATAATGAATCCAGGAAATGAAGATCTTGTGTTGATTACTCCATCTTTTGATGATGAAAGTGGCTCTCAAAAGAATGTTATAGTTACAATGAGAGATTAAATCTCTCACTAGAGCGCGTTTTAATTACTCTTTTGCTGAATTAATCAAGTCTGCAAATTTCAGCATATCGAGGAAAGATTGAATATTATATGCTTTGCTTTGCTTTTGATTTTCCTTTATATCAGCCCATGATATGACATTATTGTTATTGTATAATTTATTATGAAAATAATTTTAGAAATATCGATTTCTCTTTTAATTTGTTGTAAAGTGTGAAGATAATATCTTCTAATTTTTTGTTTAATCATCTAATACTTGAAATACACTAGTTTGATTATTATTACTAATTTGAATTCGTGTTGAATAGACTTGTTATGGAATAATTAGTAAATTAAATTAGCTTCCGATCAAGAAGTTTTGTTATCAAAGCTCTTTTGAAAATTTTGTTTGAGAAGTAAATATCATTATATGAGTAAATCTTCGAAGAAATTTACAAATTTATAAAGAGATAAAAGGATAATACCACACATAAAATTATTCAATTTTAAAAATTTTATATTTAAACTATTGAAAGTTTGAATTTTTACCTGAATTATTACTTTTTTTAAATTTTCATATTTAAACTATTGGAAGTTTGAATTTTTACCTCAACTATTACCTAATAGTTAATATAATTAACTGATTTTACTATTTTAGTGTTGATTTCATGTGTGTGATTTCGTTAATAATATTTATTGTTGTATTGACATGCATGTGCTCTTTTTTGTGGTCCATTTGTTATAATATAGGTTTTCTAAGGTTTCATTCTATTTGTTTGGGGGGACATATTGACTTTATTTTTTAGTTCTTTTGTAGGTGATTTTGCATTAATTTAATTGTGTCGGTTGAAGTATTATTTTATTTTATTTTTGATTTAAGGGTTGTTTAATTTGGAACAAAATATTTCGAATTAATTATCTAGGTATAAGTTATTCAGAATAAAAATTTATGTGCATGGGATAACACTTTTTATCGTGAAACAAATAATTTAAGGATTATCTAATACCTCTAATTAAACGTGGAATAAAATAATACTACATAGTTGTTAGCACTATTTTGGTTGCATTTATGGTTTTGAGGTTATTTTTTATGGTTGAATAGGTTCCTATTATAGCTTGTTTGTTGTAATCGATTGTCCCTAAACACACTTTAACTATTATTTATTTATTTATTCTACTTAAATTATCATCATTGTCCAGATAGAAAAAAAGAATAACTTATAGTTGAATTGTGTTTTAATACATAAATATTAATACTACATTCAAGATAAAAACAAATTGTTAAAATATGAAACTTGAAAAAAAATAATGAAATGTGTTTTCGTTCATTATATCTAAATAATTTTTTTGTGCACTTTTACCATAAATAAATAAAAGAACCAACAATATTTTGACTTGGCTATCTGGTGTGTAGTACTGATCAAAGAAGGGACAAATTAATTAAGTCAGCTATCCTAATAATTAATTATTTGTGTGTGTTACAAGTTGTTTAGTTGGATAAATTTGAGATACAAGATATATCTAAGTTGTTAGTTAAATAGTACTACTAAAAATTAAAATTAGGTTGGACAATGCTACTTTAAAAGTAACTAATTGATGTTTTGCTTAAAGTTGTTGTGTTGAGTTTTTTACTATCAATATCAAGATCGAGTGATCGAAATGCTTTACTTTTAAATACAATATCATAAACGAAACAAGCTTAATTTATAAGAAATAAAAACATATATAAATTTATCTCTTGTCAGAGTAATTGTAGATTCTTCTTCCTCCTTCTCGATTTAGGGTTATTTTTTGCATGTCTTCCTCATCATTTGACTAAGGTTATCTCAAGCTCTTAAACACGTTATGTAGAAAATTAGAATTAAATAGCTTCATCTTCAACGAATGTATATCACGGGAGTGAATATATAGTTATACTTACATATTCGACCCATTTAATTTGGTCTTGTCCAAGCCCAATGTCCTTTCCTGACCCACTTTCTAGTCCACTGGACAAACGTTCTATAAGTCATACAGCAAAAAAAGGCCTTTACATGATATAATTTAGGTATAATTGTATATAATAGCAAACTAATAACTTAAAATAAATGGAGTAGATACGATTTGATTTAATTGTGCTTCATTGAAAACGTTTGCCAGAGTTTGCCAGTCGCCTCTCTCCCAAAAATCTCGCTCGCAACTCTCCCATTCTCGCTCGCCAGTCTCCCTCTGCTCGCCTCTCTCGCTTTATACACAGAAGGGTATAAATTGTGTTTTTATTTTGTATAAAGCGAGAGAAAATTATATATACACATGCAAAAACATCTATCTTCGTGTTGTACACTTAATTATACAATTTACAAACATTTTACTTCGATTCAATTGTAGACAAATGCAAAATTTATACAAATATTGCAGCGAAAAAGGTCAACGAATTATACAATTGCGAATTATACAATTGCAGTGAAATATAATTTTCTCTCGCTTTATACAACAGAAGTGTATAAATTGTGTTTCTGTTTTTGTATAAAGCGAGAGAAAAACATATATCTTCTTCCTATACACTTATAATTATACAAGATACAAATATTTTACTTCGATTCAATTGTATGCAAAGCAAATTTTATACAGATATTGCATCGAAATAGGCAGCGAATTATACAATTGTGCATTATACAATTGCAGTGAAATAGGCAAGCGAATTATACAATTGCAGCGAAATAGGCCAGCGAATTATACAATTTAGGCCAGCGAATCATACAATTGTATATGTATAGTGAGGCCAACGAATTATACAATTTAGGCCAGCGAATTATACAATTGTATATGTATAGCGAATTATACAGTTATATGTTTGCTATGGAGCGCAATTATGCAAACTTTGCTATAACATACAAATATGAATTTTTGTTTGCTATATGTGAAAGTTGGCGTATAATTTATCTAAATCCAATAGTGTTAAGAGTTAATTTATCTAAAATAATGACACTACGTGAGCAGAAATGTAAAATTCAGCGCAAATTTAGGTAATTTTTCAGGTAACTTATAGAAATTTCACTAGTTTAGGAGATAATTATTTAGATAGACACTAATTTATAATAATAAGTATCTTACCAGATTTTTGGTGCGTTTAGAAAACATGCATCTCAGAATACATGAGGTCAAAATTAGGTGTGATTTGTTCTAAATACATTGCATTCAAGTGATTTTGCATGTACATGCTCGTTTACCTTCCTCATCTCCCTCCCATCTTGCTCTCCACTCTCATATTTCATATGTATATATGGTATCCCAGATACATACGAATCACACTAGATACATGTATATAGTATATATTTAGTGTGATTTGCATGTATTTAAGATTTGCTAATCACACTTATGTATCTCATATCCCAAATACATATAAATCACATAAGATACATGTACATATATAGTGCGTATCAAATATGATTCACATGTATACTAGTTAAAAAATTCTATTTTTGCAGTAGTATTGGATTATTTTTTTCATATATGAAGATTTACATATTGTTGTGTACTCCTCATTATATTGATGTATATACAAGTGAATAGAGATACTAATGCAAATAAATATATAACAATTTATTTAGTGAAAACGGATACAAATATATACAAAATTATTAGATGACATGGGCCATAATAAATTTAATAAAGAAACTAATATAAACAAATGTATACATACTAATTCATTAGATGCAAACAGATCAATGTATACCAATCAACATGTACCTTATGAGTTATACTTCTTATACATTGTATATCAAATATGTATACACATGTATATATGAATATGATGATTTAATCACCAAAATTATATGTAAACACAAAAAATAATGACCATTCATAAACAAAATACATTGATAAAATATTCATATGTTATTTAGCATCAAACTTACTTTGTATGGACCAATTTAATTATAAGGTATCGGATACTCACCAATATTGTTCACATTATTTAAACTGATATTCTCGTCCACCACCACTTGTAATACTCTTGTATTGATTCGAATTTCGATCACCTTTTTTTTCATTGAGAACTTGTTGATAAATCTCTAGAATATTATCTCATAAAAAAGGTCAACATAAAAAAAAATCATAAGAATTCGAGAAAATCTTAGTAGCTCAGATAGTAATTATTTACCTCTAATTATGTAAGAAATGACAATACCCCATCTTGTATTTAGTTGAAAAGTTATTCAGTACACCTTTATTTTAGTAGGGGTTCGAATCTCATTGTTTTCTCTCGATATTTACATTAATTCAATAATTATGTATAATATATGCCTTCACGTATGTTATCATTTAACTACGACAAAATAATATAGTTTGATGTAAACAATTATTTGAAAAGAGAATAAAAGTCAAAATAGTTTATTAATTTTACACTCAAATAATGTTGTCTTTTAAGAAAGTTTTAAAGTACAAAGGTGTCTTTAAGTGGTAGGTCTTTATTAGGGTAACTGATGTATCTATTCTCCAATTACAATCTGACATGTTCATAGGTTATACAAATTATAATTTTATAGTGTTGAAAAGGACATATGAAAACTTTCTTATATGGCCTTTTGAGGATTAGAAAGAAAAAAAAGAAGCAAAAGATAACAAAAGTTTTATTTATTTTTTGTTGTTGATTCTCATAAATATGCTCCTTTAGGTTTTGAGATGGAATCCAATGCTTATAACCTACAAACTTTAAAAGGCAAAAAGTCACACTTTATGTGCTCTTGTGTGATTAATTTGGTTTTATATACTAGTTCAAAGTGTTCACTCATTGAAATCTAAGTGTCACGGACCTAGAGAATCTGCTAAGAATCGTGCGGCACTTGACAACTTGCTCACGAATCTTTCACGAGTCTTGCAAGCTCAAGTAAGCCTTTTGCCCTAAGATCGCTAAGAGAAATGCAAAGGAAGACTTAGAAAGAGAGATTCGGAGGAAAGCTTCACTAGCTTCTTTGTTGGATGGATTGTTGGATGATTTACAAATGAAATGGCCCTCTATTTATACAACTCCCTAAGGGCCTAAGTGTAAATAAAAATAACTCTACAAGTCCCTAATTATTTACACTTTAGTCCATGTTCTAGAGAATTCCACATTCTCTAGAACATGCCTCCAACGGCTAGAACCTTCTAGAGTTCTCTACACAACTCTAGAACGGTCCGCTCCTCCAAACGGCCTCAAGCCTTCTAGAATTCTCCGCCCAATTCTAGAACGGCTGCTGCGCATTCTAGAGAATTCTACGGAATTCTCTAGCCTTCTCCGGGGCCCTAGAGCGTTCTGGCAAACCTCTAGACCCTTCTGGCCCTTATCCGGACACAAATCAGCTGGCATTGTGGCGGGACGTCTCACTCTCCCCCACCTATTGATGCGGCGACCGCGACGCATCCTTGCTCCTTCGGCATCCGAGTCTTGTCGTGCGATCTTCAATCCACGTACTCGGTCGATACCCTCGAGCAGCTCCTTCAGTTGTTGCCCGATCTTCCTTGGCCCGGTCTCACGAACTTCCTCCTTCCTCGGAGGCAAGCACCTCGGCGGCGTTTCCTGCATCACAACAGCGTTCCCGCGTGGAACTTGCTTCGTGCACAGCGGCATGGACTTCTCAGCACCATTACCTTCTCTCGAACTTGCAATGGCTGCTGCTGATTGCCTCCCTATCTCCTTGCCGACCCTCTCGAGCTTCATGGCCGTCAGTCTGACCTGTCCCTCCGTCTGCGATGCCTTCACCATGGGAACCATACATGTTCCTCCTTGCTCCAAGACCACGAGTCTCTGGAGGAAAGGATCGATCACGGCATGGCACTGCCGAAAGAACTCTTGCCCAAGAATGATATCGAAGAGATCTACGGGAGCGACAATGAAGTCTGTCTTCCCCTGCCACTTGCCTAACGTGATGCTTACTCCCTGCGCCTCTCCACACGCGGGAGTCGGTGGTGCATTGACCGTCCTGAGTTGGGCGTTGCTTGGTCTACAACGCAACCCCAACCTTGTTGCTGCCGTCTTGGTCATTATATTGACCTCTGCACCTGTGTCGACCATCGCACGAGCATGTCTTCCATTGATCGTGATGTCGACGTACTGCGCGCCGCATGCCTTCAGCTTCGCATGCCTTGGTTCTGCATGCCTCTGCTCCTCTTGCCTCAGCTTCTCTTGCCTTGGCCTTGCATACTTCGGCGACTGCTGTGGTTGCCTGGTGATAGCTCCGCATAGCCCTATCAAACCCAACTGCTTGGTCTCCTCGACCTCACCTTGCTCATGTGCTTCCTTAGCCTTCCGCTCTCGCAGGATAGCACCAAGGTTCTTCAGTTCAGGGCATTCCTTATAGCCGTGCGGCCCACCGCAAATGTAGCAACCATCTCCCTTGGCAACCTGTGTCTTCCTCACCGTGTTGCCATGTCCTCCAGACTTCTTGCCGTCGGACCTATAGGTATCATGCCTCTGAGGCCGTTGCTCCTCGCATTGCCTCTTGGGTTGTGGCCGTTGCTCCTCGCATTCGCCACGATCTCCCCCACCATTATCATGACTACCTCTGTCGTCCCCTCCGGCACTATAAGGCTTCTCCTGCCTGAAGTCTGTCAACGCTTCGGCCTGCGTGATGGCGTCATCTATAGTCCCGACTTGCCTGCGTTCCAACTCCGTCCTGGCCCAATTCTGCAGCCCATCCATGAAGTGGAACAACATGTCCTCATCCGTGAGGCTGGGAATCTGAAGCGTCAGGGTTGTAAACTCCCGCACATACGCGCGTATGCTGCCCGTATGCTTCAACTCCCTAAACTTTCGCTTCGCCTCATAGATGACGTTGTTAGGGAAGAACGCCTTCCTAAACTCTTCGCGGAATTACTCCCACGTGTTGATGGTGCACGTCCCCCTCTTGATGTCGGACTCTTTACGCCTCCACCATAGCATGGCCATCTCCGTAAGATACAACACAGCGGTGTTGATCTTACCCTCGTCGCTCTTCACCCGACTACACTTGAAGTAATTTTCCAAGTGCCATAGGAAATTCTCCACCTCATTCGCGTCACGGACGCCTCTGAACATAGGTGGCTTGGGAGCCTCGACGCTGGCCTCCCTTTCCCGGTCGAACGACGGTGATCCGCCAACCCTGGCACCTTCCTTGAGTGCTTCTATCTCGGCCTTCATGGTCTCGATTGCGCTCAACGCCTCCATGAGCCGGCACTCTAAGGAACTGATGACCTCCTTCATCTCACACTCCGCTCGCTGACGCCACTCCAACTCCTTCCGGATGGCTTCGGTCTCCCCGAGAGTGAAGTCTTCAAGGGTCTTGAACTTGCCGTCTGCCACGTTCATGCGCCGGCCTAAGATCTCTACGGCCTTCCTCGCCGTTTCCACCCTTACGACCCATTCCTCTCCGGCAGTGATGTCTATGGGCTCCTCACCCATTTCATCGTCACTGGCTCCGGCGGTCGAAGGTGGCTGAGATGTCAGCGCCTCGCTTGGATCTGGCAGCATCTCTTCAATTCCCTTCTGCTGTCTCTTCCCCTTTCGGCCCTTCTTACTAACATCCTTGCGGACGTTGGCAGTGCTAGCAGCGTTCATGTCTCCTTCGGTAGCCATTTTCTTAGCCTGCTCTGATACCACTCTGTCACGGACCTAGAGAATCTGCTAAGAACCGTGCGGCACTTGACAACTTGCTCACGAATCTTTCACGAGTCTTGCAAGCTCAAGTAAGCCTTTTGCCCTAAGATCGCTAAGAGAAATGCAAAGGAAGACTTAGAAAGAGAGATTCGGAGGAAAGCTTCACTAGCTTCTTTGTTGGATGGATTGTTGGATGATTTACAAATGAAATGGCCCTCTATTTATACAACTCCCTAAGGGCCTAAGTGTAAATAAAAATAACTCTACAAGTCCCTAATTATTTACACTTTAGTCCATGTTCTAGATAATTCCACATTCTCTAGAACATGCCTCCAACGGCTAGAACCTTCTAGAGTTCTCTACACAACTCTAGAACGGTCCGCTCCTCCAAACGGCCTCAAGCCTTCTAGAATTCTCCGCCCAATTCTAGAACGGCTGCTGCGCATTCTAGAGAATTCTACGGAATTCTCTAGCCTTCTCCGGGGCCCTAGAGCGTTCTGGCAAACCTCTAGACCCTTCTGGCCCTTATCCGGACACAAATCAGCTGGCATTGTGGCGGGACGTCTCATAAGGCTCCACATGACTTTGATGAAATTTTAAGATTACTAATTACATCTACTTTTATTTAAGGGCAACTTTCCTAGCAAATATAAAATTCATATTTATATGCTATAGCAAAGTTTGCATAGTTGCGCTTTATAACAAACTTATATATGTATAATTCGCTATACATATACAATTGAAGCGAAATGTATAAAATAAATTATATAAAACGAGAAAGAGATAAATTATATACAATTTGAATTTGTATAAAACGAGAAAGAGAGAAATTATATATAATTTGAATTTGTATAAAACGAGAAAGGCAAAAGATACTTGGGCAGAGAAATATTTGTATTGTATAATTATAAGTGTATAGGACGAAGATATATGTATTTGCATGCGTTTATACAATTTTTCTCTCGTTTCATACAATTAGAAACACAATTTATACAATTCTATTGTATAAAGCGACAGAAAGCGAGCGAGAGAGGGAGAGTGGCGAGCGAGAATATGAGGGAGAGAGGGACTGACAAACAGTTTCCTATGAAACACAAATAAATCAAAGGGTAGCTATTATATTTATTTTATATTATTAGTTTGTTATTTTATACGATTATCCCTTTATTTAATGACTCATCCACCAAGCAAATCAACCCCTAATCAATTGAAAATAAAATATTTCTCTATATTCCTTTCTAGGCAATGCCCAAGTTGTTGCTTTTATCTACTATGATATGATTAGAACCTACAAACTTTCAACAAATATTAGATTATGAACTCCCAATCTCAAACAAAATGGTGAAACACAAAATTTTCATCAAAGAAGTTCATTAGCTATTAGCTATTGTACATATAAAAAGAAAAATGACTTTATATATATCGTACAAAAGGGATTCATTCAGGAGCTATGTCAATGTACTTGTTATGTATCAATTGAATTCATTAACATTGACTAAAATACTGAATTTGTCTTATGAAGTTCGTTAAATATGTATAAAATTATTGATTTAGGACTCAATAACTTAAAAGAATTATAACCTTGAATCTATAAGTGTCAAATTGTGACTTCGTTTATCAATTCATTAAAGATGGAATTATCAAGTTTAAATATTGGACCCGCCCTTAGATTATAGTACTAGTCATTAGGATAGTATTTGCCAAAGTAGTGGGGAGAGGGCATTAACATTCCATGTGCAAGTCACAATCTTGTTTATGTCCCTTTGTTGTTGCTTAGCCCCACTCTCAACAACCAATTACCCATGCTTGTGTGCATCCACAAAAATAGTACCATTCTCCTTTTGACACATATAAGATGTGCCAAATGGATATATACTTCCTCTTTCTAAATAAATTCATCAATTGTCATCCACACCAATCTTACCCCCCCAAGCTCAAAAGATAATAATCAAAACAAAATGCTTTAATTTATTCTTCCAGCTAGCAAACCAACTTTTTCTTCCACATTATCATCATCATTCCACCACACCAATTGCTTATCTTTTATTCCCCATATTTCCTTTTTTCATTGTCAACTCATAAAAAGATTGTTATAGTACTTAACCATCTTTGCCAAAAAAGAAGAAGAAGAAGAAGACAGTATCTAACTAAACCCTTATCTCCTCTAGTTTAGGAAACTAAATGCATCACATCTAGTCTCAAATTAAAGAGTTTAAGTTATATACAATATTATATATTACAACAAAGTTTTATACTATCTGTTATTTTTACCTGTTATAGTAGGTAACTAATTTTTTTCAAATTACAAGTTTCATAATTTAAAAACAAAAACTTTATATAGATATCTTTTGAATGACTTGATCCTAACGTAAGAGTAAATAAAGTTCCTATACTATCGGTATATATAACTTAAAACTCCAAATTAAATACCTTATAACTTGGAAATTCAAATGAAAAGAACAAGTTGCATTGAAGTAGAAATTTAATTGAAATGGAAATTAAAAAAAGCTGATAATAGTGTCTTATTAAGCTAAAAGTGTGAAAATGTTACATATAGAGAATGTAACATTTGATAAATCTCCAATCAGACCTCTTCAAATTCCTCATCCTCCCACACAAAATCAACAATATAATGAGACAAAAAGAAGAAAGGAAAAAAGAAAAAAAAAAGAACAATAGAAGAAATAGAAAGTAAAATAGTACAACAAATAAAAGTAAATTATTTGTAATCTACAACAATAGTGAAAGCAAATTAACTAAAATGACACAAATTCAATTTTTTAGAAAAAAAGTGCTACACTTCCAAGAATTGCTACCATAGCCATGCTGATGCTAATTCCATGAACAAATCCACTAGATGGAGGTGGAGAAGCCATTGCCTCACCACCCATAGGTCCGGGTGCAGGCCCTGGAGTACTCATAGCAGGGGCCATTCCAGGGCCTGCAGGGGCCGGTGGTGAGTCCATTGGGCTCATGGTGGGCGTCATTGAGCCCATTGGGCTCATGGATGGTGTCATTGGGCTCATTGGAGGAGGTGACATGGTGGATGGTGGCGGTGACATGGAGGATGGTGGCGGTGACATGGAGGACATTGGTGGAGGAGTGGTGGTGGAAGTAGTTGGTGGCATTGACATGGTGGATGGTGGCATTGTTGGGGCCATCATGGGGGATTGGGCAGCAGTTAGGGCTAAAAATGTAAGAAAAAGAGAGAAAAATGTCATAGGATGTGAGAGAGCCATGATTATTGATGACTCTCTTAGGATGTTTTTTCTGAGAGAATTTTTTAATAGAGTGCACACACAAAGGTTGTCTTTTGAGGAAGTTTGTATTCTGTAGGTATTGTAAAGGTTTGAGGACTATGCTGATATATAGACAAGGTATAGTAGAAAGACTTGATTTTTTCTTCCTTTTGAGGCATCTTATAATTGGAATTTAATCGGTTCGATTAATTCAGATTTATATCGAGCAACTTCATTAAAAAGTCAATAACTAATTCGCTTCTTATGAGAGGTTGTTTACTTTAAGGACTTGAATTCGTGAGTCTTGCTTAGAGTCGAAGGAATTCTACAATTTTACTACATCTTTAGTTTAAAGACGGAATTAAAATTTTTACTAACAAGAGTCAAAATATGAAAAATACACATCTATAATATCAAGGGAATCCAACGTATAGTATTCTTTTGACTTGTCTATATAATATATACAATTTTTCATGGATGATAATTGATAGGAATGTCAATTGACCCCATTGAATAAGGATAGCTCCGCCCCTACCCTTGATGGTATAGTAGAAAAATGTATTCATTTTGTTTCAATTTATATGGTATAATTTGATCGGATATAGCTAGAGAGTGTTTTTAGAAGAGAATTTTTAAAAAAAAAATTATAATCTAAATAAGTCTTTGATATTTGTGTAACTAAAAATCATATATTTCAATAAGGAAAAAATAAAAACTCCAAAGTTTAATATAGAAAGTTGACATTCTTTCGAAAGATACTAAAAGAAAAAATGTGTCACATAAATTAACCAAACGGTAGGATTATTACCCTAGGTACATTTATCATATATAGCTATGCAATTCAAAATATACAAGGGTTTGCATGTAATATATATATATATATATATATAAAGGGTCCCAAAGACTTGGCAAATAAGTGGTTGAGGAGCTCATGAGTTTTCACAAGACCATTAATTGGAGCATATATGATCCAAATAGAATATTTACATGAGAACAAATTCCACCATATGAATTTTGATAACATCATCCATGATGGAATTATGGCATGTCTTCACAATGCACTTGCATTAAATTCATTATATTATTTTTGGTTAAGAGCTATTTAATTTAGACTGTTTGTAAGGATGTTCATGTAATAAGTAGATAAATATGGTTAAAAAAAAATTAATGTTAAAGCGAATAGGTCGCAAAAAAATAAATTCTGAAAATTCATATAACTAACTCTAGCTAGTTATTTGAGCATAAGGTGTAGTTATAATTCAAACGTGTGTTCAAAATATAAATTCCTCATCCTTGAAAATGTTTGAATTTAAAAGAATTATGATAATACGTAGCTAAACAAGTTAGAAACGCGTATCGAGCAAAACTCTTTTAGGTATAAGTTTTTGTTCTCTTGTGGGCTAGTTGTGGCCAACATGTGAGAATAATCGTCGCGTTTGCGGTAAGAGGAGATGGTCCTAACACCAAAATAACAATAATAATAATATTTTTAAAAAAAAGTCAATTTATTAATTGGACAAAATTAAATCTACATAAATTGATGTTACCAAATATAAGTGTCAAAATCAGTGTGAAAATATTCCAAAAAATCACTTCTTTAGTGCGTAATTCAGGCACAAATTAGGAATTGATTTATTTATTTTTCACAAGGACAAAAGACCAATAATATACTAGACTTTAGTTTCCATTTTAATTCATTGACTAGTTGACTTGGAACAATAACTATTTCATCAACTGAGATAGAGAGAACGAGATCATATTATTGTGCTGAGGCGTGTAGAGGCGAATTTAGAATTTCTAAAATATCGATGAATTATTAAAGAAACGAGGAGAAAAAGCATAAAGAGGGAACTGATCATTGTTTCGTCTTTAGATAAATAACTCAATAACATAATCAAATGCATAATTATTTTTTTTGTCATATGACTGTCAACAAATAATATTAATAATATCATTCTAAACTATACAACAACATATAAACAAGTGTAATCATATAAATAAGGTTTGAAGAAGTTAAAATATATACAAATCTTATCCTCACCTTTGTGAAATAGAAAAGTTATTTTTAATAAATCCTTAATTAGCTCGTGTCTCGAAAGGAGAAATTAATTCTAGAAAATATGTACATAAGTTGAAACACCTAATTTGATGTGGAGAGACTATGAATAATGCACACGCACCATAAAATATAGATCGTAAATTCGTCTTGGAGTATTTGTGAACTTCTTTATCAGAAAATTATATTATATCTATTAGATTAATATAAATATATAAATATATATGTGTATTTATACAATGTTCTTTTCTTGTATTTTAAATTATTTTAATAAAACTTCTGACTCTACTAATCGCGACTACTTTTCAAAATGTCTAAAAGGTCTGATAGTTGGCATTTTGACATCTTAGAACTCTCTAGAAGATCAATTAATTAGAAGATAGAATAATAGTTGAAAATTATGTGGGACTATGAAATATTTATGGCAAAATTTTGAGGCCATTTTAGACCTTTAATTATGTATAGCCATCTTTTTTCTAATTTCTTAGCTGTTGAAAGAAGAATAAATATAGCCTCTCTATTTTCCAATAAATACTTTCCTGTACTCGATGTCTATATAAAAAATGTACTAGTGAAAAATAAAAAATGTGGACGAATTATAATTAAAGATGACACAAATTAATTCAACTATATATGGTCCATTTTTTTTTAAAAATAAGGAAAAAATAGTTCTTAGCTGTTCATGTGGCATTACAGAAATAAGAAAATGATAGCACCAAATACAGACAAATATTTTTTTTCTTCTGGTCGATCTTTTCTTGCAAAATATAATTCAGAGTTTAAAAAGTTAAAAACAACAAATCAACGATAATAATATATTCAATGTACAATCTAAAAGGATGAAAAAATTATCTTTATTTTTGTGAGATAAATTAAAAGATTGTTTTTTATAGATTCTTAGCTCGAAAACTAATACTCCCTCTATCTCTATATACTTGTCCATATTTCCTCTTTTAGCTGTCCTTATTTACTTGTCCATTTTGATAAATCAAGAAAAAAAATATTTTTTCCTATTATATCCTCATTTAAACTTCTTGAAAATTTCTAAACGAGAAGTGCTAAATGACAACAAAATTTGACCAGAAAATTTTAAAAACTATAATAATTTTTATTTTAAAATAAATTAATTTTTTTCCCCATGTTATAGTAAAAGATATTAAAGATATAAAGGAAAAATGTTTTAAAAAAGTTAAATTATATAGAAAAATCTATGACTAAATTTTCTCGCCAAATTAAAGATCTTTTCTTTCTAAATTTTAATTATTATTTTTTTGAACTCATAATTAATAAGAATAAAATTATAACTTTACTATGCTAATTATTGTAATCTTAATATGTGTTTTATTTCTAAAATAGACAATTAATTAAATAGGACAGAGGGAGTATAAGTCAAATTAATTAAGTAAAAATATGCTTACTACTAGAAAATTGTTGGGACCATTTTCCAAATATTGTCACTAATTTTCCAACGATAATCATACTAATATACCTATTTATAACTTTCAATTTTGTCAGTTTCACAAGTTTCAATGTTTTCTTTTTCTTTTTTTCTGGTCCATACTCCATATATGAGGTGTAGCTAGGTTTCAAGAAAGGGAAACTTTTAGATTTTTTATTCTATTTTTCAGCGTCATAAATTTAATTTTAAATTTATTCAATTACGATTTGATTAAATTAACAAACAATCTTACCATTAATGAATAATGAAGTATATATCTGAACTTTAGTAAAATTTGTATACTATATTTCTACTATAATCAATACTAAAAGTACTTGTTGATATTCTATATCTATATCGAATCTTAGATCAAATTTAAATAATAATTAAAAAAAATCATTTTTTTCCAGGAAAATAAGACATGTTTGCACTAGGGAGACTTAAAAATCTTATACTTGACTTATATACAGACCACACGATATTGATTATTTATTTCAATCTTTAAAGTTTTTAATTAATATTTAACTATTAAGTCTTTAAAGTTTTTAATTAACATTTAACTATTAATTATTTATTATATGTTTGAAAATACTGAATTGAGATGAATTACAGAGAGGGTTAAAGACTGTGTCATTTTCTCATAATAATCAAAGGATAGTAACTGCTCATTATACACGCAAATAAGTCATAGGAAATATTTGGTGTCAATTCTCATTTGTGCCTAGATAAAATATTTTTCCATAAAAATAGCATATACAAGCCCCACATAATACAATATATATTTTTAAAATGCCTATCGAATATGACAAATTAAACGGAGTTGGGTTGGATAGACAATGACTCACAAATAAAATTATAATTCAAAAAAAAAAAATCAAAAATATTTTCAAACTATCGAAAATTAGTCTCTTTTACCCTTGTTAAATTTTGAGATTTGGTTTTGGTTTTACTTAGGGGTGTCAAATGGGCGGGTTGGATTAAAATTGGGGATATTAAAATGAAAAATTACATGAATTGATACATTTTAATAAATAATTACTTATTTTAGCAATATTTTTTATTTATTACCATTTATAGCAATACTATGTTAAATCTGCAATATATATTAAAAGTGAATTATGTATGCAATATATATGAATTATATATGAATTATAGTTGTTTTTAAAATATATTATGTTTGTTTGATAAAAAAATTGACACATTGTATTATAAGTTTATTAAAATGTATGATAAATGAATTATCTATCATTAAAATTTGTATTATATGTGAATAAAAAATTATTCTTTGTAATATGAATTAAACTTGTATTATAAATGAATTAAAAGTGATCAAGTGAAAAAGAAATATTATTGCTATAAATGATAAATATTTTTTTATTATAGTATATTTATGTAAGTTTTCCATATTAAAATTGATTGAATAGAAGTCGAGTTGGGTCATGACCTAACCAAATTTTCTTTGAGCTCAAATGGGCTAAAAATGGTGCCTTACCTAATTTGACCCGCTTAATCTCAATAATTTTAAAGGAATTTACATAAATCTCATAATGTTGAGAGCTAATTACATCTTATTCTTACTCTTTTCCAAATTACAAAAATTCCTTAAATTTAGTAGTATCCGGATACATCTCAAAACGTTCACATACATTGCATCTCCATTTTGGATACATCCTTCAATGTCCTAACACATCACATTTCGGTTTCGAATACATCACTCAAGATCCCGACACATCGCGTACATCCTTATCATCGCGTAAAGTGATGTTTTCGGTCTATACATCGCGTAAAGTGATGTATCCGAGAATAGAAAAGAGTAGTAGGAATTTTTGTAATTTTTTTTTTCAAATGGTAGAACATTTCAGACAATATGGTAAAATAAGTTGTGTATTTAAGTAGTTTTTTTATTAAAAAAATTAACATAATGTTATTTCACATTTATAACCACACAACTTGAATTTCAACTCAAGAAAATAACAAAATAAGTTACACATTCGATAATAGGGATCTCCTGATCCAAGAGTTGTGACACTCTTATTATTCTCAATTTCTTCAACTTTTTATGGATTATCTTGCCTTGGCCTAAAATGTCGATTCTAGCCCATGTGAAGCGGGACTAAAGCAGAATCTCATCAAAGACGTGGTGATAGATCTTATATACAAAACTCAGTTAGAATAAAAGGTGAATTGCTTGGATATTTGCGAAAGGACAATGTCCGCTAGCAAAGGTGCAATGTGGACTCGACTTAACTTCACTTGAGCTCAATTTTCCTTGGAAATAATGAAATAAGTTTATCTTAGTCTTAGCGACTATGAGTCTAGTAAGATCAACTATTTAGACGGAGAGTTTCCCATATTTCATTTTCATCATGTCAAACGACTATCAATCCTAGCCCGATAAGATAAGGATTGAACTTATATTTGTCTTAATCTAATCTACTTGAATCTTGAATTTTTAACAGGTAAACCTTTTTTTTTAGGAAGATCGGTTGTAGAGAAAAATATTGCTTTATAAATTTCAGAAAATATAAAATAGATAGTAATTCATACCTTTAATATGAAAATATACAATACACTTCGGAAATAAAGAGTTTTATAACGGTTTGAAATTGAAGATTAAATTGGGCTCAATTGATGATTTTTTTACAAATATTAAAGGATTGAATGCGTTGAGATTGAATGAAATTCAAACGATGTTGAGTCCAACCCATAAAAATTGAACGAATTATCTATATTTGGCTCATTTTGACACTCCTAGGTTTACCCCATGCATCTATTGTGTGTCCGCTGCATCATTTATGTAGCGGTTTCTAAGATTTTAATGAAAATTTGATTTACAAAGCTCTCCTTCAAATATCCCATAAATAAAGGTAGGTCGGAATTGGTGAAAGAAAGGTCTCTCCTCTATCTAGTAATCTCGGACGCTGTTGGTGCTTTAACTTACCTTTAGAGCTTCCCGGGCTCTAGGCTCGACAACGTTCACTCTTCCATCTTCACGATTAATCCAGCATGGGCTACATGAGCCCCTAGTAGTTTACCGGATAGATTGATAAGTCTGCAACTCGGGAACATGAAGTTGGAATCGCTAGTAATCGCGGATCAGCATGCCGCGGTGAATATGTACCCAGGCCCTGTACACACCGCCCGTCACACCCTGGGAATTGGTTTCGCCCGAAGCATCGGACCAATGATCACCCATGACTTCTGTGGCACACTAGTGCCACAAAGGCCTTTGGTGGTCTTATTGGCGCATACCACCCCCAACGAGCACAGTCAGAAGAGAAGCCTTTGGGCAACTCGATAGGAATCAGAGGAGAAAGATAGAGTCATTGCCGTTCTAACCGCTGTCAGAAGACGTGAAGTGAGGGCGTGGTTCAAGTCACATCGTATGCTCGTCTTCATAAAGGTTTTCTTTGCCGAGAGATAGGAGCATTCGGTGGAACCGGTGAACTACACTTGCTTCTGGATAGATGTGTGGGACAGAGGGCTCGTGGTACCTGCTGCCCACCCTTCCTCCTCTGCTTTGAGAACCGTGTGAACGGAGAGTGGGCAGAAGAGAAGGAGGTCCTCATACGGAGTCGCACACTTACTTGAGCAGTGCGGGAGACTCCTTGGTGGTGAAATGGTAGACACGCGAGACTCAAAATCTTTTATTCTAGTGTTTAATATGTTAGAACTAGTTCATTTGAGCGTCACCTTCAGATTAACCTCACAATACGTGATTCAAATTCAGTTAGGATTCAAATATGCAATTGATAGCTAATTATTGTGATTTGTGGCAAAGGAATGATCCAAGCAAACCAATTCGTACACTGGACATTTGTGACTTTTGTTTGTGGGTGCTAACACAGGCCAGAGCTACAAGCCTACAACCAAGGGCCCAATTGCAAGAGACACAAGGAGGTAGCCATGGCCTTATCGTTTTGGGCTTTGACAGAGTAGAAAATGGCATTAGGGTCATTTGAACTTATTGTCCATATTTTGTGCCCGTCTTTTAACTGTTGTCTATCAAGATAAATAATTTTTTAGCGAGTATTCATATCATAACATCTCACAAATCGCGCTCTTAAACTTGATATCCATATTCATAGTTTGAAGAGATATCAATTTAAAGGACAAATCATGCAATTATACTTATTTCATTGCATTAAAATAGCCAAATTCAAGGGCACTGTTTAAAAGTTAAGGTACATTCAAACTTAAACTTTGAGGCTTTAATCGTTCGAAAATTTAACCGTCACAATACAAAAGGTCCGACATTTATAATTTGAATAGCTAAATGTTAAATAGCATATGACCCATGAAGCCTAATATGAATGGACTTAATGACCCGACCCGAATACCAATCTGAATGGATATGATGACCCGACCCGAATGCCCAGATAAGCAAACGCTATTCTGCAGCAAACATCATCGTTAATAGGATAAGGCTTTCTCCTTCCTGCAACAAGTCTTGTTGATTTCCATGAATTCTTCTTCCTTCATTTCTTAACTCTTAACAAAAAAGAACCCTAAATTTACACACTGTTCATACCCAAAATGGGTTCCATTGTTCTGCCTCAGGTTTGTTTCTTCACTTCCCAATTTTTCACTTACCTAGATTCTTGAATTGTGTTAAAAATCTGTGCTTTATTGAATCTACAGGCTTTATTTGTGGTTCCAAGAAACCCCACAAGATGTACTACTCCACAGAAGCTGGCATTTTCTGCCTTCGTCTCTCGAAGACCTTCTCAATTGAATGTTTCCTTGCTTTCTGCTTCTGGGTTGTTAAGTTCAAAGTGGGAAAGTCGTTCTTTTGTTGTTAGAGCTGAAGCTGAATCTCAGGAGGAACCGGAAGCTGCTGAGACAGAGGTTGAAGCTGAAACTGAAGCTGAAGCTGCAGTTGCAGTTGCAACAGAGGAAAGACCACCATTTAAGCCGAGAGCTAAGCTCGGAGATATAATGGGGGTATATTGTTTAAACCCACTCTATTCTTTTGCTAATTGATTAATTGACATTGTAATGATTTCGTTATATTTGCTATGTATGTATGCTAGTTTTTTTATAATTGCTTTGTTATAAGTTACTTGAGCTTCAGATGTTTGATAGGTTTGAGAACAAAGAAATAGATATAACGAGTTGAATTGTGTAAAGTTTTTGAGTTTGGCATGAAAAGATGTATACTGAAATTTGGGAAATATAATTTTGTGCTAATTTGATTAATGGTGCAATATTTTGGGAGTAGATATTGAACAAGCAAGCAATTGAGGCATCGGATACTGTGAGGCCTACACCAGACATTAGGACTGGTGATGTTGTTGAGATCAAATTGGTAAGTAGTATCTGTATGTTGATTGTTTGTTTAATTGGTTGAGATAGAGTTTACTGCCAGAAGTTTAACGTGAAGGATGTGTATGAACTTGTAGGAAGTCCCAGAGAATAGGAAGAGATTGTCTATTTACAAAGGTATAGTCATTTCAAAACAAAATGCTGGTATCCACACGACTATTCGCATTCGGAGGATTATTGCTGGCGTTGGAGTTGAAATAGTGTTCCCAGTGTAAGTACTACTTTCTGTGATTCAATGTGGTGGCTTTGCAAGGTTCTCTATGATTTTCTTCATGTATACTTGTATAGTACCGTTTTGATTGTCACTTTTAGCTGGAAAAGCTGCATTAGTATGACGTGCTCAATTGAATGTTTCAAACAAAAATGTGGTAGAGGTATACGATAGAGCACTACTAAGATATGATATGCTAGAAGCTCAAAGTGACATTCACAGTGTCTCATGGTCAACCAGCAAATGATTCCAAACAGTCTGCTAGTTTTAGGATGTGTTTGAAACTTAGCAACATTAGCCTTAAAGTCGTATACAGTTATTTGAATACCTCGCCCTATTCTATCGATAGTTTTTACTCGGACATCCTCTTACTTTTAATACTTTAATTCCTTAGTATGTCAACTCATTATCAACATACAAAAGAGGGGGTCTATGAGATGTGGAAGCAATCATGATTGATACAATTCCATGGACGTGAAAATCAGATATCAAACTGATCTTAAATCTATTTTAGTTTAACAGGAAATACCTGAACAGATTTGACCGATTATCTAAACGCGCTAATTTTTGTGGCCACCACTTGGTTTCTGTGTAGCCTACTTTCTTGTCCCTTGGCTACGGCATAGGGTATGGTGAAGAGAAAAATATCAGTGTTTGTTAGTTTTCCTTTAGACAGTGGAAACAAAAGTTGTCACTAAGAACATGGAAATAATTGTAGAGAGTTTGAGTGCTCTGTTGTCAGTTTAGGGGACTTTGGCTTATTCTTCGTTCTCTGTATCCTTCTGTACCATCAAAATCTTCTCTTGTCCTAGCCGGAGCTCTAGGAAAGCTTAAAAATCCTTCAGGAAAATCTAGATCACCATTCCTGTCTGTATGACATGAGATGTCTTGATGGGGTTTCAACTCAAATATGCTCTCTCAGGGCTAGTTGTCTGGTTAGCCTTCTTAGGTGGTCTAACCTTTCCCCTGGAAATAACTTATATATCTCTTTTGGAATTTTTCTGCTCCTTAGTGCTATAAGATTTTATGCTTTTGAGCTAACAGTTTCTTTTCTTTTGGAACTTCTGCATCCCCTTGGTGCCTTTAATGATATCCCACTTACTCCATATAAAAGACTGCACAGAAATGGATTACCATCCATAAAATCATCTTATTTGAACTATTTAGCATCCTCAGAAAGTTACTCGATGTCAGAGAACTCTTGAAGACTTTCACATTTCTTGTCCTCACACATTATCAACTCAAGAATCTCTATACCCTTTTAAATTCTGGCTATTCCTAACTAAACAAGCACCAATTAACTAAGTGGACTGGCAAGTGGCAATTCTGTATTGGGCAAATCTTATTTGTCCCACAGCACGTATTCACCATAAACATTTCTGTTTCTTGTTCGCTATCTGCCTTTCTCATTAGCCAGACATGCAAGTTACTGGTGATATGATGAAGTGAAATTGATGAATGGTGGTTAGACCTTTTGTTGAAATATTGGAGAAATTTGGTCTTTATACTTCTATGGATCATTCTTGTTTCCCATCTGATATAGTAGTTCAAAACACTTCCCTTTAACAAGAAAGACCTATTTTTGTTATCATTTTTTTCCCTTGGGGTATTTTGATCATGGCTGCCACTGTGCTCCAAATGATAAGATTATAGAACCAGTGGGAGGATCATTTTGAATTACTGACACAGATGAAGTCGTTTAGGGAACAAAACCCCAACTTGCTAAAAGTTAGGGCATATGTGATTCAACTTAAAAGTGAAAACAACCTCACTATTCGTCTTATCTCAGTGAGTTGCTCTTACAGTGGACATCTTCGTTCTTGTCTCCTTTAAGGCCTGGAGACATAATTTGAATTTCAAGTATCATCTAGAAATGTAATCTTGACTTCCTTTTGAGTTGCTCTTACAGTGGACATCTTCGTTCCTCTCTCCTTTTAAAGCTTGGAGACACAATTTGAATGTTGAGTATTGTTTAGAAATGTAATCTAGACTTCCTATAGAGTTGCTCCATAGTTTTATGTCAAATTTGTTCCATCAGAATCACGGATAAAGGAAGAACTTTCTTCATTTAAATCTGCATGGATGTATTCTTTCCATCTGTTGCTGGTGTGAGGTGACATGTATCTCCTGGAATTAGTCGAGGTGAACGAAAGTTTGGATACTAAAATGAAACCTTATGTTATCATTCTCCTTTTGCTTTTGATGACAGGTATTCACCAAATATCAAGGAGCTCAAAGTAGTTAAGCACCGAAAAGTCAGGCGAGCAAGATTGTACTATTTGCGCGACAAGCTCCCGAGGCTCTCCACTTTCAAATGAGAGCTCAATCCTTATAGTTGGCCTCTTTCAACTGTCCTTTTCCTTGACAATTTTTGTACCTTTTCTTTTTGGCAATTCAAAGTCTTGGAAGTGTAATTTACATCAGACATTGCTGAATAAGTTGTTTTGTTATTCATTCTTTTTGTGTAGTCATTTCAATGTGCTGTTTAATTTGTGCAATTGTGCTTAGATTTGCCTTATAACTACTCCTTCGGTTAAGGTCAGTGGCGGAACTAGAATTTTAAGATTGTGGGTTCAGTTAAGGTCAGTGGCGAATACATGTTAACAGTGAGTTTTGAACTCGGGCTCAACAACACTAAATTAGCCTTAAGCACCCATCCAAGAGTCAATGGATCAGTCTCATAATTTATTTATTGGGTGCTTTATATTAATTTTATACAAATATTTTTTTAATTTCTACATTAATATATATATTATAAGGAGAGGTTACTAGGTGATCGCGTATCCAACGGATTTTATGTGGGTCCGCACCTGGTTAAGCTATATTATTCTGAAATGGCCGTTGGACCTAAAAAAATCAAGAAATACTCTCTCTCTTCAAAATCTTTCTCCGTAAAAAGAATCTTTTGACATTGAAAATCAATTTAATATAATTCTCCATGTACTATAAAATACATGTTTTATTTTATCAATCAATCTACATTGTTTATTTATTATCGGTATAGTCCTATCTATTTCTGGTATAGTTTAAATTTTAATTGAGATTAGAATAAATGGCACGACTTGCCACATTATATATCCAATAATATACTGTCGGTTGTTTACATATATGTTCGACTAATTTTAGTTATTTATACATTTATAAAAATCTACATTAGGTAATACGAACAAAAAAAATAAAAAAATAGTAGATGCTTCCCACAAATCTAATGAGTGAATAAATTTTAAAAAAGGAATTTTCTTGTGTCCCACAAAGCAATATTAAAAAAAATAGAGACTGTCTAATAAAAATCCCTCTTAGTAGGGTGTCACTATTTGGATTAAATTGAAAAACCAAATTATATCAAATTAAATTTTAAATTGGATTGGTTTTTTAGATTTTTGGTTTGGTTTTGGATTTAGAAAAATGAAAACCGAAAAATAAAAAAAACGAATTATTATTATTATATATATATATATATATATATATATTGTTTAACATTAAATTGGAGTTAACCACTTTTGTCCCTTTTTAAATTTTTGTTATGATTTAGTTTATTTTCTTATGATTGAACATAAATTCAATATTTTCTTAATAAATATATATATATTTTTTTAAAATTGCAAATAAACTTTGTTATGTTTTAAATTATTGACATAACCGATTAATCAAACCGAAAAAACCCAAACCAAAAAAAGAGAAACCAAACCAAACCAAATTTATTTTGGTTTGGAGTGGGTTACACTTTTTCAAAACCCAAAATCGAAAACTCAAACCGAATAGTATAAAACCGAACAAAAAAAATGAATACACACCCTACTCTTGATACTTATTAAGGTGTTATATATATTTGATTTTTTTAAGAAAATATTTTGTCTTTTAATATAATAGAAATAATTTTTATTTTTTTGTTACGGCTTATTTAACAAAAAATTGTGGGTCAAAATATTTTATTATATGAGTTATGGGTTAATTCGCTCAATATAAATATTTTAGAAATCAAAGTTATCTAACATGTTATATGAATAGCATAATACATTAATTCCCTCTGCATAAATTATATAAATCAAATCATACTATCTTTTATAACATAACTTTTGAATTTCGAAAATAAATTTTCATCTCACTCAACGTAAATTTTGAAACGAAAATATAGCTACGTTACGTTACGTTCGATATCCCATTCAAATATTTTGAACATCCAATCGTAAAACAATAAATGATGTAGCTCAGAACCATTTAATAAACCTCTCGAAAAATGTGCTCTAACAATTACTCTAACAAGAAAAAAATTAAAATAAAGAAGCATTTGCTGAGTTATTTTGATATAAATATTACTATGGAAAAAGCTCAAATACTATATAATCGGATAAAAACTTAATG
>JAJJBR010000724.1:0-37722 GCA_022817965.1 Solanum lycopersicoides
GGTAGTCTAGCATTTATGAAGTAATCCATACCTAAGCCATCTCCTTGAGCTAGTAAGCAGCCAACTTAGCCTTCTCCTCTTCTTCAGTACTCATAGCAGGATTTAGAACCTACCATGCACTCACCTCCTTGCGAACAACCACTCCTACCAAACGTCTTTCGTTCACGCTGGCATTTCTATCACTGCCCCTTCTTGGGAAGGCCAAATCTTGAGTCTGGCGCCTTAGACCACTTGCCCAAACTAATTTTTCTGTGTATTCTTTTACGCGCTCACACAAGAAGAAAGTTAGATACTTAGAATGACACAAAGTGTCAAAGCTCTAAATAGCACGATAAAGAGTAGAAGAAGGGAAATTTTCCTACGCATCATGCAGTATCTAATTCAGGATAGTGGTGCACTTCACTACCATGACTTAGAAACTACTNTTACCTTAACCCTAACTCTAACCTTAACCATACACCTAACTCTAAACCATATGTCGAAACCCTAATCCCAAAAAAAACAAAAAAAAATTAATTACTAAACATCAAATGCTAACACTGAACCATAAAACCTAAAAAAAAACTGCACCCTAACCCTAACCATAACCCTAACCCTAACCCTAAACCATAAAACCTTAACCCTAAGTCCAAAAAATACCTAGTCCAATATACAAAAACCCAAACATTAAACACTAAACCATAGATTTAAACCTCAAATCCTAACCACAAACCCAAACCAAAAAATAAACCTAAGCATTACCTACCCTAACCAAATCCTAGCCCTAACCTTAACCTAACCCTAACCCTAAGTCATTAACCCGAAACCCTAAGCCCAAAATTTGAAACACAAACAATAAACACTATACCATATATTTTAAACCAAAATCCTATCCCAAAACCTAAAACTTAAAATACCCTAACCCTAACCATAACGCTATCCCTAACACGAGCTCTAAACCTAATCCTATCCTTAACCCTAACACAAACCCTAAACCCAAAAGCCCAAAATACCAAACCCAAACCCTAAGCCCAAAATATGAAAACCCAAAATTAAACACTAAACCATAGATTTTATACCTCAAATCCTTAAAACAAACCCTAAAACCAAAAAAAAACTAAACTCTAACCGTAACCCTAACCAAACCCTAACCCTATCCTTAACCCTACCCCTAACCCTAAACCATTAACCCAAAAACCCACACCCAAAATACAAAAACTCAAACATTAACACTAAACCATATATATTAAACAGAAATTCCAAAACCCCAAAACGTAAAACCTAAAAAGAACACTAAACCCTTACCCTTACCCTTCCCAAACACGAACCCTAACCCTAACCCTAACCCTAAACCCTAAACCAAAATACCAAATTCCTAACATTAAACAACCATAGATAGTATGACTCAATCCTTAACTCCAAACACAAAACCAAAGAAGCAACCTAAACACTAACCCTAACACTAACATAACCCTAACCCTAAACTCCATAACCCTAAACCCCAAGCCCAAAATACAAAACACAAACATTAAACACTACACCATTATTTTAAATCTCTAATCCAAAACTCTAAACCCAAAAACCGAAAAAATCCAAAAACCTAACCCTAACCCTAACCCTAACCCTAACCCTAACCCTAACCCTAACCAAAACCCTAATCCCAAAATACCAAAACCCAGCATTAAATACTAAACCATAGATTTTAAACCTCAAATGCTAAACCCTGACCATAGAACTTAAAAAAAACTATTCCCTAACCTAAATCCTTACCCATACCCTAACCCTAAACCCAAAACCCTAAATCCTAAGTCCAAAAAAGAAACCCTAAGTTCAAAATATAAAATACCAAACGTAAACACTAAACCATAGATTTTGAACCTCAAATCCTAAACCACAAACCCTAAACGCTAAAAAAAACTAAACCCTAACCCTAACCCACACCCAAACCCAAACCCTAACCTTAACCCTAAACCATTAACCCGCAACCACAAGCCCAAAATACCAAAACCCAAACATTAAAAAGTAAACCAAAACTAAATCTCAAAACATAAAACCTAAAAAAACCTAAACCCTAACCCTAACCCTATCCCTAATCCTAACCTTATCCTTAAACCTAACACTAAACCCTAAACCCCAAGCCCAAAATATCAAAATTAAAACATTAACCACCAATCCATTGATATTAACCCTAATCCATAAACCCAAAACCTAAGCCCAAAATATAAAAACCCAAACATTAAATACTAAACAATAGATTTTAAACCTCAAATGCTAAACTCTGAGCCATAAAACCTAAAATAACTACACCCTAACCCTAATCTAACACTAACCCTAACCCTAAAACCTAAAACCTAAACTCTAAGTCAAAAAAAAACCTTAAGTCCAAAATACGAAAACCGAAACATTAAACACCAAACCATAGATTTTAAACCTCCAATCCTAAACCACAAACCCTAAAACCTTTAAAAAATTTAACCCTAACCCTAACCAAACCCAAAACTTAACCCTAACCTTAATTGTAACCCTAACCCTAAACTATTAACCCGAAACCCAAGCCTAAAATACTAAAACTCAACATTAAACACTAAACCATAGATTTTAAACCAAAAACCCTAAACCCCCAAAACCTAAAACCTAAAAAAAAAAATAAACCCTAACCCTAACCCTAACCCTAACATGAACAATAACCCTAATCCTATCCTTAACCCAAACCCAAAACCTAAACCCTAAACCCAAAGGCCAGAATACCATAAACTCAAAAACTAAGCCCAAAATATGAAAACACAAACATTAAACACTAAACCATAGATTTTATACTTCAAATCCTTAAAAACAAACCATAAAACCTAAAAAAACTAAACCCTAACCCAAACCCAAACCCAAACACTAACCCTAACCCTATCCTTGACCCTAGCTACCCCTAACCCTAAACCATTAACCCGAAACCCCACACCCAAAATACAAAACCTCAAACATTAAATAATAAACCATAGATATTAAACCAAAAGTCCTAAACCCCAAAAGGTAAAACCTAAAAAGAAACACTAAACCCTAACCCTTACCCTATCCCAAACACGAATCCTAACCCTAACCCTATTGTTAACCCTAACCCTAAACCCTAAACCCAAAATACCAAAATCCTAACATTAAACACTAAACCATAGATATTATGACTCAAATACTTAACTCCAAAAACAAAAACCTAAGAAGCAACCTAAACCCTAACCCTAACCCTAACATAAACCCTACCCCTACCCCTACCATAAACCCTAAACCCCAAATACCAAAACCCAAACATTAAACACTAAACCATTATTTTAAAGCTCTAGTCCAAAACCCTAAACCCAAAAACCTAAAAAAAACAAAAATCCTAACCCTAACCCTAACTCTAACCCTAACCCTAATCGTAAACCTAAACCATAAACCCGAAACCCTAATCCCCAAATACCAAAACCCAAGCATTAAATACTAAAACATAGATTTAAACCTCAAATGCTAAACCCTGAACCATAGAACATAAAAAAAAAAACTACTCCCTAACCTAAATCCTTACCCTTACCCTAACCCTAAACCCTAAACCCTAAATCCTAAATCCTAAGTCCAAAAAGAAACCCTAAGTGCAAAATACGAATTACCAAACGTTAAACACTAAACCATAGATTTTAAACCTCACATCCTAAACTACAAACCCTAAAACCTAAAAAAACTAAACCCTAACCCTAACCCACACCCAAACCTAACCCTAACCTTAACCCTAAACCATTAACCCGCAACCACAAGAACAAAATACCAAAATCCAAACATTAAATAGTAAACCAAAACCTTAATATCAAAACATAAAACCTAGAAAAACCTAAACCCTAACGCTAACCGTATCCCAAATCCTAACCTTATCCTTAATCCTAATCCTAAACCCTAAACCCCAAGACCAAATATCAAAATCCAAACATTAAACAACAATCCATTGATATTAACCCTAATCCATAAACCGAAAACCCTAAGCCCAAAATATAAAAAACCAAACATTAAATACTAAACGATAGATTTTAAACCTCAAATGCTAAACCCTGAGCCATAAAACCTAAAAAAACCTACACCCTAACCCTAATCTAACACTATTCCTAACCCTAAACCCTAAACCCTAAACTCTAAGTCCAAAAAAAAACCTTAAGTCGAAAATAAAAAAACCGAAACATTAAGAACCAAACCATAGATTTTAAACCTCCAATCCTAAACCACAAACCCTAAAATCTTTAAAAAATTTAACCCTAACCCTAACCCAAATCCAAACCCTAACCCTAACCTTAATTGTAACCCTAACCCTAAACCATTAACCCGAAACCCCAAGCCTAAAATACTAAAACTCAAACATTAAACACTAAACCATAAATATTAAATCAAAAGTCCTAAACCCAAAAATGTAAAACCTAAAAAGAAACCCTAAACCCTAACCCTTACCCTATCCCATACACGAACCCTAACCCTAACCCTATCGTTAACCCTAACCCTAAACCCTAAACCCAAAATACAAAATACTAACATTAAACACTAAACCATAAATATTATGACTCAAATCCTTAACTCCAAACACAAAAACCTAGGAAGCTACCTAAACCCTAACCCTAACCCTAACATAAACCCTAACCCTAACCCTACCCTAAACCCTAAACCCCAAGCCAAAATACCAAAACCAAACATTAAACACTAAACCATTATTTAAAAGCTCTAATAAAAAACCCTAAACCCAAAAACCTAAAAAAATCAAAATACCTAACCCTAACCCTAACGCTAACTCTAACCCTAACCTTAACCCTAAACCTAACCATAAACCCGAAACCCTAATCCCAAAATACCAAAACCCAAGCATTAAATACTAAACAATAGATTTTAAACCTCAAATGCTAAACCCTGAACCATTTAACTTAAAAAAAAAATACTCCCTAACCTAAATCCTTACCCTTACCCTAACCCTAAACCCTAAACCCTAAATCCTAAGTTTAATGCCCCAAAATGAACTAAGGTGAACTAGAGCCCCATGATTGTTTCTTGAGTCTACTTTAAGTTAAACAGAGTTAGTTTAGTGTCCTTAGGCAGTGTGCAAAGTTTCATGAAGTTTGGAGGTCAAACGACCGAGAACGTCCAAGGCATTCGAAAGATATGCCTTGAGTCGACCTTGTACGTCTAGACAAGTTTCGTCGAGTTTTATCTGTTCGTTTTGGATGAAATTCATGTAAGAGGTGTTAAACTTATATATGATCATATTTGTGTTGGAAACGTCCGGGAAATTATCCCCAAAGACCATCGAAGGGTCCTTGAGGAAGGACCCAAAACCTGGTAAGCAGGCTGTCCTAGGCAGCCTTGGCGACGGAGCAGTCGACGTCCAGTCGTGGTTGTGACACCCCGTCACAAGGTTCCGTCGTGGGGGAATTGTTCAAGGGTGTACAGGGTACCCTTGGCAAGCCTCTGAAGTTTGCAACGGATGGTCAGGATGGGCCGTTGCACCCGTGACGCCCCGTCACAAGCAGGTCATCGCAAGCCTTGTCCCTGTGCGCAAATTTTTCTGCCAAGTTAGGGGTGAATTTGTAAATTCACCCCACGTATAAATAAGAGTTTGGACGGTTTGTTAAGGGATTTTTAGGTTATATTAAATGAGTTTTAAACCCTAGACCTAGACAAGACCCCTCACTTCAACATTCAAACTCTCTCTCTAAAAAGAAAACTCTCTCAAAGTCACCATTGAAGCCAAGGCTCAAGGAGGGAAAGGACGGATGCTTTGGACTTGTTTCTTCATAAAAATTAGTGGGTTTCCTTCTCTTAAAGGTATGGTATCCATTCTTGAATATCTTTTCATTCAAGAAGCCAACTTCCCAAAATGGTTTTCAAAAAGGGTTTCTAAACTCAAACTTCTTCTAACTTTGATTTCTAGTATGGGTCTTCTTGTATTTAAGTGCTAATGGTTTAAATTTATTTATCTTGGTTTGAATTGATGATTTTGATGTTAAAAACTCCATGAAACTCTTGTATATGCATGCTTCAAATTTTGGCTTGAAAATGGGTTATGTGAGCATGATTTGAGTAGGTTATGAACTTGGATCTTCTTGTATTTGTCATGTTGGTGTAGCTACTGCCCTAAGGGCTTTAATATGGTGAAATATTGATAAATTGCTTATGGCTGATGATGGTTTGATTTGTTGATGAGTTGCTCTCATTGTATATTTCTTATTACGAATTGCTATTTGAGTGGTATGGTCCACCTTATGGGTGGCGGTGCTAATTGATGAAATTGATGTTACTTAGTATGTTTTGAGTATGTGATATTCAAGGTCTAAAATGTGAAATGAAGATATATGGTAAATGGGTCTTGTATTGTATTTGATGTAGCTTGAAGTGCATATTTGACCTAGTTTATGTCTAAATGAAGTGTATGATTATAAGAAGCATGTAGAGTGTGTAACTTGATGAATTAAGGTTAAAGTATGTGTAGAACTTGATGATAATGAAGAGATGCTTATATGCAAGGTGTGCACATGTACACACACACACTCTTTTAAGATTTGTATTATGCCAAGTTGAGCAAAAAGGGGAATCTTGAGGTGGACACACTTCGTGAGTTGAGATGTAGTGTCTAGTAGCAACCTCTCCATTCCTAGTGAGCTTTCTAAGATAGACTATTATGTTGAGAAATCCGTGGGGAGTTATGCCTAGCACCGAGTGGATATGAAGGGGAGGTGGATTGCACTTCGTGAGTTGAGATTTTGTAATCCAGAGTACCTCTTGAGATGAGTACTCCTCGTTAGTAGAGAGTGAGTTACTTAGTAGCAATCTCCTTATCCCTTAACTATGTGCCCGCATAGGTGTAGCTATTGGAAAAGCCATGTAAACGCTAAGAAGCATGACCTTACACTAGCCAAGTAATGATCCCTCATCCGATAGGGATTAATATCGGGATTCCATATCTAGCTCTCATGGTCTTTGTCGGTTAAGCTCACTCCCACAAAAGAATTGATTTGAAACTAATTATCTTGTATATTGTTGAATTTGTGTATGTATGTCGTGAAGTTCTCAATCCACATTAGTTACCGAGTAGGAGCATTGAGTGGGAGTAGTAGTATGAGATGCTATTCTCACATTGCACTTGGTGTGACCTATACCTACTATGGGAGAAGAGTCCTTCATGAAATCCGTGTGAATGAGTACTATGGTGTAGTGTTATGGAGGATTATTGTGGAGCACTTGAGTAAATGGAATCCATTAGGAGTACTAAGTGGGAGTGGTAGTATGGGAAGCTACTCTCACATTGCACTTGGTATGACCTATATTTCCATGAGTGTTTTACATATGTTAGCCAAGGGCGTGGATTTGATTTCCAACGAAGTAAGCCTAAGATTTGGTAGTTTTAAGGGTCGCTTTGGTGTGCTTTGAAGGGAGGTGTAATGAAAATCCCTTCTTATCTCACCTTAGGGAGTCTTAGGATAACCTTGGGTTAGGGAAACTTCAAAGGAAAAGAGTTCATATGACTTGGAACGTGCCATTCACTGTAAGGTCTCCATTGTAAGAATTCAAAATGTCCACTATGATGCTTTATTCAATTTTCATTGTAAGTTTAGTAAGTTCATTGAAATGTTCCTTTTGATTACTCTAAGATTTGGTAAAGTTGCCATAAATTGTCGATTGTCAATTCTTATGTTGGTTTGTTTCTAGATTCATGAATATTGCTTTAATTGCATGAAAAGTTATTTTTTACTAAAATGTCCCTTTTCGTATGTTTTTGCATATGCCATACTTAGTACATTGTTGTACTAACCCATACTTTTATATACCTTATGAGTATAGGTTGGAAGACTTTTTGGAGGATCGGAGTTGAAGCTTTGGAATTCTATGTGTCAAGAATTGGGTATGTCCTCATATATTCGAGGACATAGTTTTATGTTTCTTAGTTTCTAAATTAAGACTTAAAAATGTATTTACTTTTATTGTAAAGGGCCGTGTCCCTAAGATTCCAAGTTGTGTCTTTAAGTTGACTTGTAACGATAAGATTTCCTAGTATTTATGAAAAGACTCCTTTTATTATTATTATCGTGAAAAGTTTTAATTCCACAAGGCTTCATAGATGAGGTTTTAAAGGTGGTAGATGCTATGGGTGTGACCCCTAGGGAGAAAGCTGAATTGGCCGCTTACCAACTTAAGGATGTTGCTCAAGTGTGGTATGAGCAATGGAGGGGTGAGAGACCCTTAGAAAGAGGACCGGTTGATTGGGAGGAATTCAAAGAGGCTTTCCTAGATAGATTCTTTCCTTTAGAGTGGAGGGAGAAGAAGATGGTAGAATTCATGAACCTCCGTCAAGGGGGAATGAGTGTGCAAGAGTACTCTCTCAAATTCACCCAACTCTCTAAGTATGCCCCAACCATGGTAGCCAACCCTAGGGCTAGGATGAACAAGTTTGTGATGGGCGTGTCTAGCTTGGTGGAAAAAGAGTGTCGTACGTCTATGCTTCTTAATGACATGGATATCTCTAGGCTCATGGTTTATGCGCAACAAATTGAGGAGTCCAAAATTAGGGTGATAAGGCAAGAGGGTAAGAGACCTTGGTCGGATGATTCTAGTCACCAAAGGCCTAAGAAGAGGTTTTATCCCCAGGATTCTTCTATGGGAAACAAGGATTGGTCTCCAAATCAATCTTCTCAAGGTGGTGGTCATTCCTATGAAAGGGCTAGGTGCCTTACTTTTGGCAAGCAACATGGGGGTAAGTGTCTTGCCGGATCGGATGGTTGTTTTGCATGTGGTAATAAAGGCCACAAGATGAGGGACTGCCCAAACCTTAAATCAAGGGGGAGATATGTCAATCAAGCTTCCCTAGATCCTAATGCTCCCAAGAAGAACCCTTCCTATGGGATGGGGGCTAGAAAGGATAATTCATCCGGATTGATGGTTTTGGTAAGTCTCAACTCTTTGTTATTGTTGCTTTTGTGTTATGAGATGAGTTTATATGGTTTTATAGTTCATATGATCATGTCATCTTGATAAATTGCTCAAAGAGTGGAATTTTGAAAGTTTTGTATGTTTGGCAGTGTTACAGTGAATGTTCACTGTGAAAAATTTGCAATTTGAGAAAAAATTGCCTTGCCTTAAGTGAAGTTCAAATATGTGCAAAATTGTTGTATATGAGCATGTTTAATGTTGGAGAAGGTAGTTCCTCCATAAAAGAAGTTTAAGGTTGAGTTTTGACTTTGCGAGTTTGGCAAAAGTTGTCTATGTTGATAAGTGTTGAAAGTGTGAAATCGTCAAGACCCGAAAGCACCCCCTAAAAATTAGGGAAAACCTTCAAATCATGACCGGGCGTACTTGACCCCTTTGGTATCTCGTACAAGCCCTCTAACTAGCATTCATAACATAAAGCATTAAAAGTAGTGCGGAATTAAAACTTTTCACGATAATAATAATAAAAGGAGTCTTTTCATAAATACTAGGAAATCTTATTGTCAGAAGCCAACTTAAAGACACAACTTGGAATCTTAGGGACACAGCCCTTTACAATATAAGTAAATACATTTTTAAGTCTTAATTAAGAAACTAAGAAACATAAAACTATGTCCTCGAAAATATGAGGACATACCCAATTCTTGAGAGATAGAATTCCCAAGCTTCAACTCCGATCCTCCAAAAAGTCTTCCAACCTATATTCATAAGGTATATAAAAGTATGGGGTTAGTACAACAATGTACTAAGTATGGCATATACAAAAACATACGAAAAGGGACATTTTAGTAAAAAATAACTTTTCATGCAATTAAAGCAATATTCATGAATCTAGAAACAAACCAACATAAGAATTGACAATTAACAATTTATGGCAACTTTACCAAAACTTAGAGTAATCAAAAGGAACATTTCAATGAACTTACTAAACTTACAACGAAAATTGAATAAAGCATCATAGTGGACATTTTGAATTCTTACAATGGAGACCTTACAGTAAATAGCACGGTCCAAGTCATATGAACTCTTTTCCTTTGAAGTTGCCCTAACCCAAGGTTATCCTAAGACTCCCTCAGGTGAGCTAAGAAGGGATTTTCATTACACCTCCCTTCAAAGCACACCAAAGCGACCCTTAAAACTACCAAATCTTAGGCTTACTTCGTTGGAAATCAAATCCACGCCCTTGGTTAACATATGTAAAACACTCATGGAAATATAGGTCATACCAAGTGCACTGTGAGAGTAGCATCCCATACTACCACTCTCACTTAGTACTCCTAATGGATTCCATTTACTCAAGTACTCCACAATAATCCTCCATAACACTACACCATAGTACTCATTCACACGGATTTCATGAAGATACTCTTGTCCCATAGTAGGTATAGGTCACACCAAGTGCAATGTGAGAATAGCATCCCATACTACTACTCCCACTCAATGCTCCTACTCGGTAACTAATGTGGATTGAGAACTTCACGACATACATACACAAATTCAACAATATACAAGATAATTAGTTTCAAATCAATTCTTTTGTGGGAGTTAGCTTAACCGACAAAGACCATGAGAGCTAGACATGGAATCCCGATATTAACCCCTATCGGATGAGGGATCCTTACTTGCCTAGTGTAAGGTCATGCTTCTTAGCGTTTACATGGCTTTTCCAATAGCTACACCTATGCGGGCACATAGTTAAGGGATAAGGAGATTGCTACTAAGTAACTCACTCTCTACTAACGAGGAGTACTCATCTCAAGAGGTACTCTGGATTACAACATCTCAACTCACGAAGCGCAATCCACCTCCCCTTCATATCCTCTCGGTGCTAGGCATAACTCCCCACGGATTTCTCAACATAATAGTCTATCTTAGAAAGCTCACTAGGAATGGAGAGGTTGCTACTAGACACTACATCTCAACTCACGAAGTGTGTCCACCTCAAGATTCCCCTTTTGCTCAACTAGGCATAATACAAATCTTAAAAGAGTGTGTGTGTACATGTGCACACCTTGCATATAAGCATCGCTTCATTATCATCAAGTTCTACACATACTTTTACCTTAATTCATCAAGTTACACACTCTACATACTTCTCATAATCATACACTTCATTTAGACATAAACTAGGTCAAACATGCAGTTCAAGCTACATCAAACACAATACAAGACCGATTTCCCATATATCTTCATTTCACATATTAGACCTTCAAGATCACATACTCAAAACATACTAAGTAACATCAAGTTCATCAATTAGAACCGCCACCCACAAGGTGGACCATACCACTCAAATAACAATTCATAATAAGAAATATACAATGAGAGCAACTCATCAACAAATAAAACCATCATCACCCATAAGCAATTTATCAATATTTCACCATATTAAAGCCCTTAGGTCAGTAGCTACACCAAAATGACAAATACAAGAAGACTCAAGTTCATACCCTACTCAAATCATGCTCACATAACCCATTTTCAAGCCAAAAGTTGAAGTATGCATATACAAGAGTTTAATGGAGTTTTTAACATCAAAATCATCAATTAACACCAATATAAATACATGTACACCATTAGAACTTAAATACAAGAAGACCCATACTAGAAATCAAAGTTAGAAGAAGTTTGAGTTTAGAAACCCTTTTTGAAAACCATTTTGGGAAGTTGGCTTCTTGAATGAAAAAATATTCAAGAATTGATACCATACCTTTAAGAGAAGGAAACCCACTAATTTTGATGAAGAAACAAGTCCAAAGCAGCCCTCCTTTCCCTCCTTGAGCCTTGGCTTCAATGGTGACTTTGAGAGAGTTTTCTTTTTAGAGAGAGAGTTTGAATGTTGAAGTGAGGGGGTCTGTCTAGGTCTAGGGTTTAAAACTCATTTAATATAACCTAAAAATCCCTTAATAAACCTTCCAAATTATTATTTAGACGTGGGGTGAATTTATAAATTCACCCCTGACTTGGCAGAAAAATTTGCGCACAGGGACAAGGCTTGCGACGACCTGCTTGTGACGGGGCATCACGGGTGCAACGGCCCATCCTGACCATCCGTTGCAAACTTCAGAGGCTTGCCAAGGGTCCCCTCTACACCCTTGAACAATTCCCCCACGACGGAACCTTGTGACGGGGCGTCACAGCCATGACAGGCCGTCGACTGCTCCGTCGCCAAGGCTGCCTGGGACAGCCTGCTTACCAGGTTTTGGGTCCTTCCTCAAGGACCATTCGATGGTCCTTGGGTATAATTTCCTGGTTTCCAACACAAATATGATCATATATAAGTTTAACACCTCTCACATGAATTTCATCCAAAACGAACACATAAAACTCGACGAAACTCGTCTAGACGCACAAGGTCGACTCAAGGCATATCTTTCGAATGCCTTGGACGTTCTCGGTCGTTTGACCTCCAAACATCACGAAACTTTTCACACTGCCTAAGGACACTAAACTAACTCAATTTAACTTAAAGTCGACTCAAGAAACAATGATGGGGCTCTAGTTCACCTTAGTTCATTTTGGGGCGTTATAGAAATGATGTTCCTTTCTAATTGATGCTTTGATTGTTGATGTTTTGATCATGATCTAAGTGAATTATATGATTGTAAGAGAGTCCTTGTTGTTCTTAAAAATGTAAGTGTCATTCGAGGGCGAATGTTATTTCTAGTGGGGGAGAATATAACGCCCCAAAATGAACGAAGGTGAACTAGAGCCCCATGATTGTTTCTTGAGTCTACTTTAAGTTAAACGGAGTTATTTTAGTGTCCTTAGGACGTGTGCAAAGTTTCGCGAAGTTTGGAGGTCAAACGACCGAGAACGTCCAAGGCATTCGAAACATATACCTTGAGTCGACCTTGTACGTCTAGATGAGTTTCGTCGAGTTTTATGTGTTCGTTTTGGATGAAATTCATGTGAGAGGTGTTAAACTTATAGATGATCATATTTATGTTGTAAACGTCCGGGAAATTATCCCCAAGGACCATCGAAGGGTCCTTGAGGAAGGACCTAAAACCTGGTAAGCAGGCTGTCCCACGCAGCCTTGGCGACGGAGCAGTCGACTGCCAGTCATGGCTGTGACGCCCCGTCACAAGGTTCCGTCATGGGGGAATTGTTCAAGGGTGTATAGGGTACCCTTGGCAAGCCTCTGAAGTTTGCAACGGGTGGTCAGGATGGGTCGTTGCACCCGTGATGCCCCGTCACAAGCAGGTCGTCGCAAGCCTTGTCCCTGTGCGCAGATTTTTCTGCCAAGTCAGGGGTGAACTTGTAAATTCACCCCACGTCTAAATAAGAGTTTGGACGGTTTATTAAGGGATTTTTAGGTTATATTAAATGAGTTTTAAACCCTAGACCTAGACAAGACCCCCTCACTTTAACATTCAAACTCTCTCTCTAAAAAGAAAACTCTCTCAAAGTCACCATTGAAGCCAAGGCTCAAGGAGGGAAAGGAGGGCTGCTTTGGACTTGTTTCTTCATCAAAAGTAGTGGGTTTCCTTCTCTTAAAGGTATGGTATACATTCTTGAATATCTTTTCATTCAAGAAGCCAACTTCCCAAAATGGTTTTCAAAAAGGGTTTCTAAACTCAAACTTCTTCTAACTTTGATTTCTAGTATGGTTCTTCTTGTATTTAAGTTCTAATGGTTTAAATGTATTTATATTGGTTTGAATTGATGATTTTGATGTTAAAAACTCCATGAAACTCTTGTATATGCATACACTTTTGGCTTGAAAATGGGTTATGTGAGCATGATTTGAGTAGGGTATGAACTTGGGTCTTCTTGTATTTGTCATGTTGGTGTAGCTACTGCCCTAAGGGCTTTAATATGGTGAAATATTGATAAATTTCTTATGGGTGATGATGGTTTGATTTGTTGATTAGTTGCTCTCATTGTATATTTCTTATTATGAATTGCTATTTGAGTGGTATGGTCCACCTTATGGGTGGCGGTACTAATTGATGAACTTGATGTTACTTAGTATGTTTTGAGTATGTGATCTTGAAGGTCTAATATGTGAAATGAAGATATATGGAAAATGGGTCTTGTATTGTGTTTGATGTAGCTTGAACTGCATGTTTGACCTAGTTTATGTCTAAATGAAGTGTATGATTATGAGAAGCATGTAGAGTGTGTAACTTGATGAATTAAGGTTAAAGTATGTGTAGAACTTGATGATAATGAAGCGATGCTTATATGCAAGGTGTGCACATGTACACACACACACTCTTTTAAGATTTTTATTATGCCAAGTTGAGCAACAAGGGGAATCTTGAGGTGGACACACTTCGTGAGTTGAGATGTAGTGTCTAGTAGCAACCTCTCCATTCCTAGTGAGCTTTCTAAGATAGAATATTATGTTGAGAAATCCGTGGGGAGTTATGCCTAGCACCGAGAGGATATGAAGGGGAGGTGGATTGCACTTCGTGAGTTGAGATGTTGTAATCCAGAGTACCTCTTGAGATGAATACTCCTCGTTAGTAGAGAGTGAGTTACTTAGTAGCAATCTCCTTGTCCCTTAACTATGTGCCCGCANTCCAAGGCATTCGAAACATATACCTTGAGTCGACCTTGTACGTCTAGATGAGTTTCGTCGAGTTTATGTGTTCGTTTTGGATGAAATTCATGTGAGAGGTGTTAAACTTATAGATGATCATATTTATGTTGTAAACGTCCGGGAAATTATCCCAAGGACCATCGAAGGTCCTTGAGGAAGGACCTAAAAACCTGGTAAGCAGGCTGTTCCCACGCAGCCTTGGCGACGGAGCAGTCGACTGCCAGTCATGGCTGTGACGCCCCGTCACAAGGTTCCGTCATGGGGGAATTGTTCAAGGGTGTATAGGGTACCCTTGGCAAGCCTCTGAAGTTTGCAACGGGTGGTCAGGATGGGTCGTTGCACCGTGATGCCCCGTCACAAGCAGGTCGTCGCAAGCCTTGTCCCTGTGCGCAGATTTTTCTGCCAAGTCAGGGGTGAACTTTGTAAATTCACCCCACGTCTAAATAAGAGTTTGGACGGTTTATTAAGGGATTTTTAGGTTATATTAAATGAGTTTTAAACCCTAGACCTAGACAAGACCCCCTCACTTTAACATTCAAACTCTCTCTCTAAAAAGAAAACTCTCTCAAAGTCACCATTGAAGCCAAGGCTCAAGGAGGGAAAGGAGGGCTGCTTTGGACTTGTTTCTTCATCAAAATAGTGGGTTTCCTTCTCTTAAAGGTATGGTATATTCTTGAATATCTTTTCATTCAAGAAGCCAACTTCCAAAATGGTTTTCAAAAAGGGTTTCTAAACTCAAACTTCTTCTAACTTTGATTTCTAGTATGGTTCTTCTTGTATTTAAGTTCTAATGGTTTAAATGTATTTATATTGGTTTGAATTGATGATTTTGATGTTAAAAACTCCATGAAACTCTTGTATATGCATACACTTTTGGCTTGAAAATGGGTTATGTGAGCATGATTTGAGTAGGGTATGAACTTGGGTCTTCTTGTATTTGTCATGTTGGTGTAGCTACTGCCTAAGGGCTTTAATATGGTGAAATATTGATAAATTTCTTATGGGTGATGATGGTTTGATTTGTTGATTAGTTGCTCTCATTGTATATTTCTTATTATGAATTGCTATTTGAGTGGTATGGTCCACCTTATGGGTGGCGGTACTAATTGATGAACTTGATGTTACTTAGTATGTTTTGAGTATGTGATCTTGAAGGTCTAATATGTGAAATGAAGATATATGGAAATGGGTCTTGTATTGTGTTTGATGTAGCTTGAACTGCATGTTTGACCTAGTTTATGTCTAAATGAAGTGTATGATTATGAGAAGCATGTAGAGTGTGTAACTTGATGAATTAAGGTTAAAGTATGTGTAGAACTTGATGATAATGAAGCGATGCTTATATGCAAGGTGTGCACATGTACACACACACACTCTTTTAAGATTTTTATTATGCCAAGTTGAGCAACAAGGGGAATCTTGAGGTGGACACACTTCGTGAGTTGAGATGTAGTGTCTAGTAGCAACCTCTCCATTCCTAGTGAGCTTTCTAAGATAGAATATTATGTTGAGAAATCCGTGGGGAGTTATGCCTAGCACCGAGAGGATATGAAGGGGAGGTGGATTGCACTTCGTGAGTTGAGATGTTGTAATCCAGAGTACCTCTTGAGATGAATACTCCTCGTTAGTAGAGAGTGAGTTACTTAGTAGCAATCTCCTTGTCCCTTAACTATGTGCCCGCATAGGTGTAGCTATTGGAAAATCCATGTAAACGCTAAGAAGCATGACCTTACACTAGGCAAGTAAGGATCCCTCATCCGATAGGGGTTAATATCGATTTCCATGTTTAACTCTCATGGTCTTTGTCGATTAAGCTAACTCCCACAAAAGAATTGATTTGAAACTAATTATCTTGTATATTGTTGAATTTGTGTATGTATGTCGTGAAGTGCTCAATCGAAATTAGTTACCGAGTAGGAGCATTGAGTGGGAGTAGTAGTATGGGATGCTATTCTCACATTGCACTTGGTGTGAGCTATACCTACTATGGGAAAAGATTACCTTCATGAAATCAGTGTGAATGAGTACTGTGGTGTAGTGTTATGGAGGATTATTGTGGAGTACTTGAGTAAATGGAATCCATTAGGAGTACTAAGTGGGAGTGGTAGTATGGGATGCTACTCTCACATTGCACTTGGTATGACCTATATTTCCATGAGTGTTTTGCATATGTTAGCCAAGGGCGTGGATTTGATTTCCAATGAAGTAAGCCTAAGATTTGGTAGTTTTAAGGGTCGCTTTGATGTGCTTTGAAGGGAGGTGTAATGAAAATCCCTTCTTATCTCACCTTATGGAGTCTTAGGATAACCTTGGGTTAGGGCAACTTCAAAGGAAAAGAGTTCATATGACTTGGACCGTGCCATTCACTGTAAGGTCTCCATTGTAAGAATTCAAAATGTCCACTATGATGCTTTATTCAATTTTCATTGTAAGCTTAGTAAGTTCATTGAAATGTTCCTTTTGATTACTTTAAGTTTTGGTAATGTTGCCATAAATTGTTGATTGTCAATTCTTATGTTGGTTTGTTTCTAGATTCATGAATATTGCTTTAATTGCATGAAAAGTTATTTTTTATTAAAATGTCCCTTTTCGTATGTTTTTGCATATGCCATACTTAGTACATTGTTGTACTAACCCCATACTTTTATATACCTTATGAGTATAGGTTGGAAGACTTTTTGGAGGATCGGAGTTGAAACTTGGGAATTCTATCTCTCAAGAATTGGGTATGTCCTGATATATTCGAGGACATAGTTTTATGTTTCTTAGTTTCTTAATTAAGACTTAAAAATGTATTTACTTTTATTGTAAAGGGCCGTGTCCCTAAGATTCCAAGTTGTGTCTTTAAGTTGGCTTGTGACGATAAGATTTCCTAATATTTATGAAAAGACTCCTTTTATTATTATTATCGTGAAAAGTTTTAATTCCGCACTACTTTTCATGCTTTATTTTATGAATGCTAGTTAGAGGGCTTGTACGAGACCCCAAAGGGGTCAAGTACGCCCTGTCATGATTCGAAGGTTTTCCCTAACTTTTAGGGGGTGCTTTCGGGTCGTGACACCAAGTCCAAAAAAAAAACCTAAGTGCAAGATACGAAATACCAAACGGAAAACACTAAACCATAGATTTTAAACCTCAAATCCTAAAACACAAACCCTAAACCTAAGAAAACTAAACCCTAACCCTAAACCACACACAAAACCTAACCCTAACCTTAACCTTAACCTTAACCCTAAACCATTAACCCGCAACCACAAGCCCAATTACCAAAACCAAAACATTAAATAGTAAACCAAAACTAAATCTCCAAATATAAAACCTAAAAAAACCTTAACCTCTAACCCTAACCCTATCCCTAATCCTAACCTTATCCTTAACCCTAACCCTAAACCCTAAACCCCAAGCCCAAAATATCAAAATCCAAAAAAATAAAACACCAATCCATTGATATTAACCCTAATCCATAAACCCAAAACCCTAAGCCCAAAATATAAAAATCCAAACATTAAATACTAAATGATAGATTTTAAATCTCAAATGCTAAACTATGAGCCATAAAACCTAAAAAACCCTACACCCTAACCCTAATCTAACACTAACCCTAACCCTAAACCCTAAACCCTAAACTCTAAGTCCAAAAAAAACCTTAAGTCCAAAATACGAAAACCGAAACATTAAACACCAAACCATAGATTTTAAACCTCCAAGCCTAAACCACAAACCCTAAAACATTTAAAAAATTAAACCCTAAGCCTAACCCAAACCCAAACCCTAACCCTAAACCATCAACCTGAAACCCCAAGCCTAAAATACTAAAACTCAAACATTAAATATTAAACCATAGATTTTAAACCAAAAACCCTAAACCCCAAAACATAAAGCATAAAAAAACTAAACCCTAACACTATAGGAACAATAACCCTAATCCTATCCTTAACCCAAACCCAAAACCTAAAACCTAAATCCAAAGCCCAAAATGCCATAAACCCAAAAACTAAGCCCAAAATATGAAAACCCAAACATTAAACACTAAACCATATATTTTATACCTCAAATCCTTAAAAAAAACCATAAAACCTAAAAAAACTAAACCCTAACCCTAACCCTAACCCAAACCGTAACCCTAACCATATCCTTAACCCTACCGCTAACCCGAAACCATTAACCCGAAACCCCACACCCAAAATACAAAAACTCAAACATTAAACACTAAACCATAGATATTAAACCAAAAGTCCTAAACCCTAAAACGTAAAACCGAAAAAGAAATACTAAACCCTAACCCTTACCCTATCCCAAACACGAACCCTAACCCTAACCCTATCGTTAACCCTAACCTAAACCCTAAACCCAAAATACCAAAATCCTAACATTAAACACTAAACAATAGATATTATGACTCAAATCCTTAACTCCAAACACAAAAATCTAAGAAGCAACCTAAACCCTAACCCTAACCCTAACATAAACCCTAACCCTAACCCTACCATAAACCCTAAACCCCAAGCCCCAAATCCCAAATCCCAAACATTAAACACTACACCATCATTTTAAAGCTCTAATCCAAAACCCTAAACCCAAAAACCTAAAAAAATTGAAAACCCTAACCCTAACCCTAACTCTAACCCTAACCCTAACCCTAAACCAAAACCCTAATTCCAAAATACCAAAACCTAAGCAGTAAATACTAAACCATAGATTTTAAACCTCAATTGCTAAACACTGAAACATAGAACATAAAAAAAAACTACTCCCTAACCTAAATCCTTACCCTTAACCTAACCCTGAAACCTAAAACCAAAATCCTAAGTCCAAAAAAGAAACCCTAAGTGCCAAATACGAATTACAAAATGTTAAACACTAAACCATATATTTTAAACCTCAAATCCTAAACTACAAACCCTAAAACCTAAAATAAACTAAACCCTAACCCTAACCCACACCCAATCCCTAACGCTAACCTTAAACCTAACCCTAACCCTAAACCATTAACCCGCAACCACAAGGCTAAAATACCAAAACCCAAACATTAAACAGTAAACAAAAACTTAAATCTCAAAACATAAAACCTAAAAAAAATAAACCCTAACCCTAACCCTATCACTAATCCTAACCTTATCCTTAACCCTAACCCTAAACCCTAAACCCCAAGCCCAAAATATCAAAATCCAAACATTAAACACCAATCCATTGATATTAACCCTAATCCATAAACCCAAAACCCTAAGCCTAAAATATAAAAACCCAAACATTAAATACTGAACGATAGATTTTAAACCACAAATGCTAAACCCTGAGCCATAAAACCTAAAAAAACCTACACCCTAACCCTAATCTAACACTAACCCAAACCCTAAACCCTAAATCCTAAACTCTAAGTCCAAAAAAAACCTTAAGTCCAAAATACGAAAACCGAAACATTAAACATCAAACCATAGATTTTAAACCACCAATCCTAAACCACAAACCCTAAAAGCTTTAAAAAGCATAAGCCTAACCCTAACCCTAACCTTAATTGTAACCCTAACCCTAAACCATTAACCCAAAACCCCAAGCCTAAAATACTTAAACTCAAACATGAAACACTAAACCATAGATTTTAAACCAAAAACCCATAACCTTAAACCTAAAAAAAAACTAAACCCTTACCCTAACTCTAACCCTAACATGAAGAATAACCCTAATCCTATCCTTAACCCAAACCCAATACCTAAACCCTAAACCCAAAGCCCAAAATACCATAAACCCAAAAACTAAGCCCAAAATATGAAAACCCAAACATTAAACACTAAACCATTGATTTTATACGTCAAATCCTTACAAACAAACAATAAAATCTAAAAAACTAAACCCTAACCCTAACCCTAACCCAAACCCTAACCCTAACCCTATCCTTAACCCTACCCCTAACCCTAAACCATTAACCCGAAACCTCACACCCAAAATAAAAAAACTCAAACATTAAACACTAAACAATAGATATTAAACAAAACGTCCTAAACTCCAAAATGTAAAACTTGAAAAGAAACACTAAACCCTAACCCTTACCCTATCCCAAACCCTATTGTTAACCCTAAGCCTATCGTTAACCCTAAACCTAAACCCTAAACCCAAAATACCAAAATCATAACATTAAACACTAAACCATAGATATTATGACTCAAATCCTTAACTCCAAACACAAAAACCTAAGAAGCTACCTAAACCCTAACCCTAACCCTAACATTAACCCTAACCCTAACCCTACAACAAAACCTAAACCCCAAGCCCCAAATACCAAAACCCAAAAATTAAACACTAAACCATCATTTTAAAGCTCTATTCCAAAACCCTAAACCCAAAAACCTAAAAAAATCCAAAACCCTAACACTAACACTAACTCTAACCCTAACCCTAAACCTAAACCTAAACCATAAACCCTAAACCCTAATCCTAAAATATGAAAACCAAAGCGTTAAATACTAAACCATATATTTTAAACCTCAAATGCTAAACCCTGAACCATAGAACATAAAAAAAACTACTCCTTAACCTAAATCCTTACCCTTACCCTAACACTAAACGCTAAACCCTAAATCCTAAGTCCTAAAAAGAAACCCTAAGTGCATAATATGAATTACCAAACTTTAAACACTAAACCATAGATTTTAAACCTCAAATCCTAAAACACAAACCCTAAACCTAAGAAAACTAAACCCTAACCCTAAACCACACCCAAAACCTAACCCTAACCTTAACCTTAACCTTAACCCTAAACCATTAACCCGCAACCACAAGCCCAATTACCAAAACCAAAACATTAAATAGTAAACCAAAACTAAATCTCCAAATATAAAACCTAAAAAACCTTAACCTCTAACCCTAACCCTATCCCTAATCCTAACCTTATCCTTAACCCTAACCCTAAACCCTAAACCCCAAGCCCAAAATATCAAAATCCAAAAAAATAAAACACCAATCCATTGATATTAACCCTAATCCATAAACCCAAAACCCTAAGCCCAAAATATAAAAATCCAAACATTAAATACTAAATGATAGATTTTAAACCTCAAATGCTAAACTCTGAGCCATAAAACCTAAAAAACCCTACACCCTAACCCTAATCTAACACTAACCCTAACCCTAAACCCTAAACTCTATGTAAAAAAAAAAACTTAAGTCCAAAATACGAAAATCGAAACATTAAACATCAAACCATAGATTTTAAACCGCCAATCCTAAACCACAAACCATAAAACCTTTAAAAAAATTAGCCCTAACCCTAACCCAAACCCAATCCCTAACCCTAACATTAAATATAACCCTATTCCTAAACAATCAACCAGAAACCCCAAGCCTAAAATACTAAACGCAAAAATTAAACACTAAACCATAGATTTTAAACCAAAAACCCTAAACCGCAAAACCTAAAACATAAAAAAAAACTAAACCCTAACCCTAACCCTAACACTATATGAACAATAACCCTAATCCTATCCTTAACCCAAACCCAAAACCTAAACCCTAAACCCAAAGCCCAAAATACCATAAACCCAAAAACTAAGCCCAAAATATGAAAACCCAAACATTAAACACTAAAACGATAGATTTTGTACCTCAAATCCTTAAAAACAAACCATAAAACCTAAAAAAACTAAACCCTAACCCTAACCCTAACCCAAACCCTAACCCTACCCCTAACCCGAAACCATTAACCCGATACCCCACACCCAAAATACAAAAACTCAAACATTAAACACTAAACCATAGATATTAAACCAAAAGTCCTAAACCCCAAAACGTAAAACCTAAAAAGAAACACTAAACCCTAACTCTTACCCTATCCCAAACACGAACCCTAACCCTAACCCTGTCGTTCACCCTAACCCTAAACCCTAAACCCAAAATACCAAAATCCTAACATTAAACACTAAACAATATATATTATGACTCAAATCCTTAACTCCAAACACAAAAATCTAAGAAGCAACCTAAACCCTAACCCTAACCCTAACATAAACCATAAACCCCAAGCCCCAAATCCCAAATCCCAAACATTAAACATTAAACCATCATTTTAAAGCTCTAATACAAATCCCTAAACCCAAAAACCTAAAAAAATCAAAAACCCTAACCCTAACCTTAACTCTAACCCTAACTCTAACCCTAAACCAAAACCCTAATCCTAAAATACCAAAACCTAAGCATTAAATACTAAACCATAGATTTTAAACCTCAAATGCTAAACACTGAAACATAGAACATAAAAAGAAAACTACTCCCTGTCACATCCGGGTTTACCCCTAGACGTAACCGGCGTCGTCGTCCTTTCAGAGGACTAAGACAAGCCTCTTAGCTTCGTCATAGCATTCATCGATCTAAAAAAATCAGAAAGAATTAAAAACTTTTTATCTAAACTACTCGGAGGTTTACATAGACCTCTACATACACATCATTATATATATCAAGTATACATAGACTTGTTCATATACGAAGATTACTTAGTCTTCTACTTTTATTTCATACACTTATATATTTAGAAAATAATAGTCATAAAACCGTCTCATCTCATGAACCATCTATCGATTACAATAAGTCTTTGGGAATAGCCCTACATCAAATGAAAGAAGCCGCATATAGGCTGTCTACTACATAGTCTCAAGAGAATAAATGAGTCAACATAGAATCATAGTAACTACACATCATATAAGAGAGATATCGGCCACGTCCTCGAGAGAGTGAGGACCTACCACTTGGATGGCAAAATACCCAAGTCTTCCTTCCTAGCAATTTGGATCAAGCTCAACGACCCGAACCTAAAATGTTTGGGAAAAAGGGAAAGAAAAGGGATTAGTACTCCACATGTACTAAGTATGAAATCTCATATACAATTACCAACCAAATATATTTAAAAAGGGACATTTATGAAAACATAATAGACTAAATATGCAATTAGACCATAGCAAAGCAAAGTATACTAATGATAACCTTCAATAAGTCACAAGTGCAATGATCAAGTAAAATTACCATGTCTCCTACTCAATCAAGTAACCTACCAAGCCTACAATTAGCAATTTACTTACCAACATACTCTTCATATCATAATACGTCCTTCGTCAAGCAAAGACGACAACATTTTATTCATAAGCATGTTATTCAACATACAAATCATTTACATTATACCATCGCTTTACATGCATAATATTGACCTCTCAAAGTTCCTATCAAGGCAAACTAGTGCAAGGCGTAGGTAGAGTCCCATACCCCTACCTAAGCTATAGCCAACCTCTCAAGTTACTTTGATTAGCCTATATCTTATTCATTCATTTTAGTTTAGGGAACATTTGCCTTAACCGACATAGACCACATAATCGAATGTGGAATCCGGTGTTATGAGACCTTACACCGATGGAAGGTGGTCTACCGGCCAAGGTAGAACCTAATGTAAACATAGCTATCTAGGTGGATCCACTAGCTAGTATCCTATGGTGGCAACATAGTTCAAGAACTAAGAGATAGGTATTCCCTCTATATACCATTCGGTAATGGGGCCTCACCTCATTAGAATTCATGAGTGAATATATCTCAAGGAAAGTCAACACTTCATGTAGATCTATAAGTGAGTATTCCTCTAAGGGAAGTCAACACTCTATAAAGAACAAAAGGTGAATATTCCTCTAAGGGAAGTCAACACCTCTCAATGTCAAGTTCGCTCGGTGCTAAGCTAAGTCCCCTTTTTAGAGAAGTCTTTAATATTTATTAAATCTTCTTCAATTTAATTAGATATAAGGGTCAATCCCTTGTATATCATCATTATAGATCAATATGAATTGTAATGAGAATTAGTCCTTTCATTAACAATTCAAATAGGTGAAGTTAACCCTCGTACATCTCATCATAATAGGGCACATCATACAACTTCCCTATATTACATTACTTCTAGCAACCTCACAACCAACCTAAGCATATAAGTTCATGTATCATATCAACTTATCACATCAATCAAAGCATACTTCATCATAACATTATCACATGATGACAATTAACCATAAGTTGAAGTAAAGGCTAGGATCATCAAGACTTACCCATACTCCTCCATAATCCATCAATAAAGGACCATACCATTAACTCATAGATCAACCAAATCTTAGATCATCACGTCAAGGTAATCCAATAATAATTCACAAGAACTAATCAAGGAGAAGCTCTATATTATGAAGCAATACTACATCAAAGCTTAGTAGCATGATCTCTAAGGTATCTTCTTGACTAAGATTCAATATTTAAGAACATCGGTGTGAAGAACTTCAATTCATCATAATAGACCCATAATCAATGCAATATCAATCATTAAAGACCATTTAACTAATTATGAGATCAATTCTATCAAACTCAACCTAATCCATATCAATTCAACATTTAGGGTTAAGGGTTAGGGGTCATCACCCACAATCTAGATCAAACTACATCAATTAACCATAATCAAGTTACAATTCATGATAATCTATCCATTCTAACCCAAAGAATACATAATTAACTCAATTCACATGATCAAATTCGGATTTGGATGAAACCCATTAGAAACTCAACTTTTTGGAAAAAGCTTTGAAGGAACCCTTTGAGGAAAGAATCTCAAAGGTGAATTAGATCCCATACCTTAGGGTTTGATGATGTTTTGATGGTGAATTTCGTGCTAAACCAGCCCCCAATGATCTCCCCAAGTTGATCTCCAATGGAGTCTTCCAATAGAGAGAGAAAGTAGAGAGAAGGAAGAGAGTTTTGTTTTTGAGAGAATGATTAGGCTAATGAGGGTTGGGGTCTTTATAGTGGCGTCTTAAGTCACTTAATTAGTCTCTCTTAAACCCCTAATCACCCCTAAGACACTTACTTAATTAACTAACTAAAAACTAACTTTTTTCCGAAACTGCCACAGGCCCTCCACGACGGATCCCCGACGACGGTCCGTCGTGGGCGTGACGGACTAACATCCCTCCGTCCTGCACATCCGTCACGTTGGTCAGAGACTTGTGCAGGCGGAGGTTTTCTTCCCAGACACCAAGGATGGCACGACGGTCCGTCGTGGGCGTGACGGACTAACATCCCTCCGTCCTGCACATCCGTCACGTTGGTCAGAGACTTGTGCAGGCGGAGGTTTGTCCCACGGCACCAAGGCTGGCACGACGTAGACCTTGACGTCCCGCCGCGCCTGTGACGCCCCGTCATGGGGTCCGTCATGCCCTGCTGTTTCAAGGGTCCTCCTCGAGGGTCCTTGTTTTGGTCCTCGGGGAGTCGTACCCTGACTTTTCCAGAATGAAACCATTCCACACAACATTTTACACCTATGGTTACAACTGTTTACCAGAATCCGACTCTTTAACTTGGTTATATCAAAAGGACACTCTAGCCCTCTTATGACCCAATTTGCCGGACGTTTAAGAGTTTCGGTTCCAACACCACTTCAAAGACTCCAAATATGCCTATTTGGCTAGGAACACTGGTTTAGATCCTAAGGTGACCATTTAAGTCTTATCACAAGACCTCGGTATATCCTTACCCTTACCCTTACCTTGAACCCTAAACCCTAAATCCTAAGTCCAAAAAAGAAATCCTAAGTTCAAAATACGAATTACCAAATATTAAACATTAACCATAGATTTAAACCTCAATCCTAAACTACAAACCCTAAAACCTAAAAAAACTAAACCCTAACCCTAACCCACACCCAATCCCTAACCCTAACCTTAACCCTAACCCTAACCCTAAACCATTAACCCGCAACCACAAGGCCAAATACTAAACCCAAACATTAAACTGTGAACCAAACTTAAATCTCAAAACACAAAACCTAAAAAAACCTAAACCCTTTCCTAACCCTATCCCTAATCCTAACCTTATCCCTAACCCTAAACCCTAAACCCTAAACCCCAAGCCTAAAATATCAAAATCCAAACATTAACACCAATCCATTGATATTAACCCTAATCCATAAACCCAAAACCCTAAGCCGAAAAATATAAAAACCCAACCTTAAATATTGAACGATAGATTTTAAACCACAAATGCTAAACCCTGAGCCATAAAACCTAAAAAAACCTACACCCTACCCTAATCTAACACTAGCCAAACCTAAACCCTAAATCTAGACTCTAAGCCCAAAAAAAACATTAAGTCCAAAATACGAAAACCGAAACATTAACACCAAAACCATAGATTTTAAAACCTCCACCCCTAAACCAAAAACCCTAAAATCTTTAAAAAAACATAACCCTAACCCTAACCCAAACCCAAACCCTAACCCTAACCTTAATTGTAACCCTAACCTAAACCATTAACCCAAAACCCCAAGCCTAAAATACTTAAACTCAAACATGAAACACTAAACCATAGATTTTAAACCAAAACACAAACCTAAAACCTAAAAAAAACTAAACCCTTACCCTAACTCTAACCCTAACATGAAGAATAACCCTAATCCTATCCTTAACCAAACCCCAAAACCCAAAACCTAAACCCTAAACCCAAAGCCCAAAATACCATAAACCAAAAACTAAGCCCAAAATATGAAACCCAAACATTAAACACTAAACCATAGATTTATACGTCAAATCCTTAAAACAAACATAAAATCTAAAAAACTAAACCCTAACCCTAACCTAACCCAAACCCTAACCCTAACCTATCCTTAACCCTAACCCTAACCCTAAACCATTAACCCGAAACCTCACCCAAAATAAAAAAACTAAACATTAAACACTAAACAATAGATATTAAACAAAAAGTCCTAAACTCCAAAATATAAACCTAAAAAGAACACTAAACCCTAACCCTTACCCTATCCCAAACCCTAAGCCCTAACCCTAACCCTATCGTTAACCCTAACCCTAAACCCTAAACCCAAAATACCAAAAATCATAATATTAACACTAAATCATAGATATTATGACTCAAATCTTAACTCCAAACACAAAACCTAAGAAGCTACTAAACCCTAACCCTAACCCTAACATAAACCCTAACCCCTAACCCTACAAACAAAACCTAAACCCCAAGCCCCAAATACCAAAACCCAAACATTAAACACTAAACCATCATTTCAAAGCTCTATTCCAAAACCCTAAACCCAAAAACCTAAAAAAATCCAAAACCCTAACCCTAACCCTAAACCATTAACCCGCAACCACAAGGCCAAAAAATACTAAAACCAAACATTAAACTGTGAACAAAACTTAAATCTCAAAACATAAAACCTAAAAAAACCTAAACCCTAACCCTAACCCTATCCCTAATCCTAACCTTATCCTTAACCCTAACGCTAAACCCTAAAACCCCAAGCCTAAAATATCAAAATCCAAACATTAAACACCAATCCATTGATATTAACCCTAATCCATAAACCAAAACCCTAAGCCCAAAATATAAAACCCAACATTAAATACTGAACGATAGATTTTAAACAACAAATGCTAACCCTGAGCCATAAAACCTAAAAAAACCTACACCTAACCTAATCTAACACTAACCCAAACCCTAAACCCTAAATCCTAAACTCTAATCCAAAAAAAACCTTAAGTCAAAATACGAAAATCGAAACATTAAACACCAAACCATAGATTTAAACCTCCAATCCTAAACCACAAACCTAAAACCTTTAAAAAACATAACCCTAACCCTAACCCAAACCCAAACCCTAACCCTAACCTTAATTGTAACCTAACCCTAAACCATTAACCCAAAAACCAAGCCTAAAATACTGAAACTCAAACATGAAACACTAAACCATAGATTTTAACCAAAAAAACAAAACCTAAAACCTAAAAAAAACCTAAACCCTTACCCTAACTCTAACCCTAACATGAAGAATAACCCTAATCCTATCCTTAACCCAAACCCAAAACCTAAACCCTAAACCCAAAGCCCAAAATACCATAAACCAAAAAACTAACCCCAAAATATGAAAACCCAAACATTAAACACTAAACCATAGATTTTATACGTAAAATCCTTAAAAACAAACAATAAAATCTAAAAAACTAAACCCTAACCTAACCCTAACCCAAACCCTAAACCTAAACCTATCCTTAACCCTACCCTACCCCTAAACCATTAACCCGAAACCTCACACCAAAATAAAAAATCTCAAACATTAAACACTAAACAATAGATATTAAACAAAAAGTCCTAAACTCCAAAATGTAAAACCTAAAAAGAAACACTAAACCCTAACCCTTACCCTATCCCAAACCCTAACCCTAACCCTAACCCTATCGTTAACCCTAACCCTAAACCCTAAACCCAAAATACCAAAATCATAACATTAAACACTAAACCATAGATATTATGACTCAAATCCTTAACTCCAAACACAAAAACCTAAGAAGCTACCTAAGCCCTAACCCTAACCCTAACATAAACCCTAACCCTAACCCTACAATAAAACCAAAACCCCAAGCCCCAAGCCCCAAAACCCAAACATTAAACACTAAACCATCATTTTAAAGCTCTATTCAAAAACCTTAAACCCAAAAAACCTAAAAAAAAATCCAAAACCCTAACCCTAACCCTAAACCATTAACCCGCAACCACAAGGCCAAAATACTAAAACCCAAACATTAAACTGTGAACAAAAACTTAAATCTCAAAACATAAAACCTAAAAAAACCTAAACCCTAACCCTAACCCTATCCCTAATCCTAACCTTATCCTTAACCCTAACCCTAAACCCTAAACCCCAAGCCTAAAATATCAAAATCCAAACATTAAACACCAATCCATTGATATTAACCCTAATCCATAAACCCAAAACCCTAAGCCCAAAATATAAAAACCCAAACATTAAATACTGAACGATAGATTTTAAACAACAAATGCTAAACCCTGAGCCATAAAACCTAAAAAAACCTACACCCTAACCCTAATCTAACACTAACCCAAACCCTAAACCCTAAATCCTAAACTCTATGTCCAAAAAAAACCTTAAGTCCAAAATACGAAAATCGAAACATTAAACACCAAACCATAGATTTAAACCTCCAATCCTAAACCACAAACCCTAAAACCTTTAAAAAACATAACCCTAACCCTAACCCAAACCCAAACCCTAACCCTAACCTTAATTGTAACCCTAACCCTAAACCATTAACCCTAAAACCCAAGCCTAAAATACTGAAACTCAAACATGAAACACTAAACCATAGATTTTAAACCAAAAAAACAAAACCTAAAACCTAAAAAAACCCTAAACCCTTACCCTAACTCTAACCCTAACATGAAGAATAACCTAATCCTATCCTTAACCCAAACCCAAAACCTAAACCCTAAACCCAAAGCCCAAAATACCATAAACCAAAAAACTAACCCCAAAATATGAAAACCCAAACATTAAACACTAAACCATAGATTTTATACGTCAAATCCTTAAAAACAAACAATAAAATCTAAAAAACTAAACCCTAACCCTAACCCTAACCCAAACCCTAAACCTAAACCTATCCTTAACCCTACCCCTACCCCTAAACCATTAACCCGAAACCTCACACCCAAAATAAAAAATCTCAAACATTAAACACTAAACAATAGATATTAAACAAAAAGTCCTAAACTCCAAAATGTAAAACCTAAAAAGAAACACTAAACCCTAACCCTTACCCTATCCCAAACCCTAACCCTAACCCTAACCCTATCGTTAACCCTAACCCTAAACCCTAAACCCAAAATACCAAAATCATAACATTAAACACTAAACCATAGATATTATGACTCAAATCCTTAACTCCAAACACAAAAACCTAAGAAGCTACCTAAGCCCTAACCCTAACCCTAACATAAACCCTAACCCTAACCCTACGATAAAACCAAAACCCCAAGCCCCAAATACCAAAACCCAAACATTAAACACTAAACCATCATTTTAAAGCTCTATTCCAAAACCTTAAACCCAAAAAACCTAAAAAAAAATCCAAAACCCTAACCCTAACCCTAAACCATTAACCCGCAACCACAAGGCCAAAATACTAAAACCCAAACATTAAACTGTGAACCAAAACTTAAATCTCAAAACATAAAACCTAAAAAAACCTAAACCCTAACCCTATCCCTAATCCTAAACTTATCCTTAACCCTAACCCTAAACCCTAAACCCCAAGCCTAAAATATCAAAATCCAAACATTAAACACCAATCCAGTGATATTAACCCTAATCCATAAACCCAAAACCCTAAGCCCAAAATATAAAAACCCAAACATTAAATACTGAACGATAGATTTTAAACTACAAATGCTAAACCCTGAGCCATAAAACCTAAAAAACCTACACCCTAACCCTAATCTAACACTAACCCAAACCCTAAACCCTAAATCCTAAACTCTAAGTCCAAAAAAAACCTTAAGTCCAAAATACGAAAACCGAAACATTAAATACCAAACCATAGATTTTAAACCTCCAATCCTAAACCACAAACCCTAAAACCTTTAAAAAACATAACCCTAACCCTAACCCTAACCCAAACCCAAACCCTAACCCTAACCTTAATTGTAACCCTAACCCTAAACCATTAACCCAAAACCCCAAGCCTAAAATACTTAAACTCAAACATGAAACACTAAACCATAGATTTTAAACCAAAACCCCAAAACCTAAAACCTAAAAATACCCTAAACCCTTACCCTAACTCTAACCCTAACATGAAGAATAACCCTAATCCTATCCTTAACCCAAACCCAAAACCTAAACCCTAAACCCAAAGCCCAAAATACCATAAACTAAAACACTAAGCCCAAAATATGAAAACCCAAACATTAAACACTAAACCATAGATTTTATACGTCAAATCCTTAAAAACAAAAAATAAAATCTAAAAAACTAAACCCTAACCCTAACCCTAACCCTATCAGTAACCCTACCCCTACCCCTAAACCATTAACCCGAAACCACAAGGCCAAAATACCAAAACCCAAACATTAAACACTAAACAATAGATATTAAACAAAAGTCCTAAACCCCAAAATGTAAAACCTAAAAAGAAACACTAAACCCTAACCCTTACCCTATCCCAAACACGAACCCTAACCCTAACGCTATCGTTAACCCTAACCCTAAACCCTAAACCCCAAGCCCAAAATATCAAAATCCAAACATTAAACACCAGTCCATTGATATTAACCCTAATCCATAAACCCAAAACACTAAGCCCAAAATATAAAAACCCAAACATTAAATACTGAACGATAGATTTTAAACCTCAAATGCTAAACTCTGAGCCATAAAACCTAAAAAAAACTACACCCTAACCGTAATCTAACCCTAACCCTAACCCTAAACCCTAAACACTAAACTCTAAGTCCAAATAAAACCTTAAGTCCAAAATACGAAAACCGAAACATTAAACACCAAACAATAGATTTTAAACCTCCAATCCTAAACCACAAACTCTAAATCCTTTAAAAAACTTAACCCTAACCCTAACACAAACTCAAACCCTAACCCTAACCTTAATTGTAACCCTAACCCTAAACCATTAACCCAAAACCCCAAGCCTAAAACACTAAAACTCAAACTTTAAACACTAAACCATAGATTTTAAACCAAAAACCCTAAACCACAAACTAAAACCTAAAAAAACCGTAAACTATAACGCCCCGAAATGAACTAAGGTGAACTAGAGCCTCATGGTTGTTTCTTGAGTTAATTTTAAGTTAAGCGGAGTTAGTTTGGTGTCCTTAGGCAGTGTGCAAAGTTTGTTTAAGTTTGGAGTTCAATCGACCAAAAACGTCCATGACGTTCGGATGGTATGCCTTAGAATGTACTTGTATGTCTTGGCGAGTTTGGATGAGTTTTATGTGTTCGTTTTACTTGAAACATGCGTCGGATGTTCCTTAGACCTAGACGACTTAGTTTAGGGGTTTGACGTCCGAGCACGACCCCACCTAGGACCCACAAAGAACTCTAGATGAAGGGCCCCAGGACTTGGGAAAGTCTGCCCATCAGTAGCTCACGACGGCCATGGCGACGGTACGTCGTACTCAGGACGGTCCGTCGAGCCAGGGCGTCGTGGGTGACAGAGAGTGAAATTGGGACATGCTCCATTTAGAAGCCAAGTGTTCCTCGACGGAACCCCGTGACGGTCCGTGGTGGACGTGACGGTCCGTCGAGGAGGTCTCGTCGACGAAGCCTGCCAGTGCATGATTTAAAGGCTGCCAGCTTAGGGTGTTTTATGTAAATACACCCCAAGCCTTATAAGACTCTCTTACACCCTAAACCTAGAGAAGAGCCCCCTTTTCTCTTCAAGATCCAACTCTCTCTCTCTCTCTCAAGAAAACTCTCTCAACTCTCTTGGAAGCTAGAAGTCAAGGAAGGATAGAAGGACGGATTGGGATTTGCTTCTTCATCAAATTCGTGGGTTTCTTTCTCATAAAGGTATGGTATCCATTCTTGAATACCTTTCCATTCAAGAAGCCAACTTCCAAAATGGTTTTCAAAAAGGGGTTTTAAACTCAACTTCTTCTAAAACTTTGATTTCTATTATGGGTCTTCTTGTAACTAAGTTCTAATGGTTTAAATGTATTTATCTTGGTTTGAATAGATGATTTTGATGTTAAAACTCCATGAAACTCTTGTTTATACATACTTCAATTTTTGACTTGAAAATGGGTTATGTGAGCATGATTTGAGTAGGGTATGAACTTGGGTCTTCTTGTATTTGTCATGTTGGTGTAGCTACTGCCCTAAGGGCCTTAATATGGTGAAATATTGATAAATTGCTTATGGGTAATGATGGTTTGATTTTTTGATGAGTTGCTCTCATTGTATAATTCTTATTATGAATTGCTATTTGAGTGGTATGGTCCACCTTATGGGTGGCGGTGCTAATTGATGAACTTGATGTTACTTAGTATGGTTTGAGTATGTGATCTTGAAGGTCTAATATGTGAAATGAAGATATATTGGAAATGGGTCTTGTGTTGTGTTTGATGTAGCTTGAATTGCATGTTTGACCTAGTTTATGTCTAAATGAAGTATATGATTTTGAGAAGTATGTAGAGTGTGTAGCTTGATGAATCAAGGTTAAAGTATGAGTAGAACTTGATGATAATGAAATGATGCTTATATGCAAGGTGTGCACATGTACACACACACTCTTTTAAGATTTGTAATATGTCAAGTTGAGCAAAAAGGGAAATCTTGAGGTGGACACACTTCGTGAGTTGAGATGTAGTGTCTAGTAACAACCTCTCCATTTCCTAGTGAGTTTTCTAAGATAGACTATTATGTTGAGAAATCCGTGTGGAGTTATGCCTAGCAGAGAGGATATGAAGGGGAGGTGGATTGCACTTCGTTAGTTGAGTGTTGTAATCCAAAGTACCTCTTGAGATGAGTACTCCTCGTTAGTAGAGAGTGAGTTACTTAGTAACAATCTCCTTATCCCTTAACTATGTGCCCGCATAGGTGTAGCTATTGGAAAAGCCATGTAAACGCTAAGAAGCATGACCTTACACTAGGCAAGTAAGGATCCCTCATCCGATAGGGGTTAATATCGGGATTCCATGTCTAGCTCTCATGGTCTTTGTCGGTTAAGCTAACTCCCACAAAAGAATTGATTTGAAACTAATTATCTTGTGTATTGTTGAAATTGTGTATGTATGTCGTGAAGTGCTCAATCCACATTAGTTACCGAAGTAGGAGCATTGAGTGGGAGTAGTAGTATGGGATGCTATTCTCACATTGCACTTGGTGTGACCTATACCTACTATGGGAGAAGAGTACCTTCATGAAATCCGTGTGAATGAGTACTATGGTGTAGTGTTATGGAGGATTATTGTGGAGTACTTGAGTAAATGGAATCCATTAGGAGTACTAAGTGGGAGTGGTAGTATGGGATGCTACTCTCACATTGCACTTGGTATGACCTATATTTCCATGAGTGTTTTGCATATGTTAGCCAAGGGCGTGGATTTGATTTCTAACGAAGTAAGCCTAAGATTTGGTAGTTTTAAGGGTCGCTTTGGTGTGCTTTGAAGGGAGGTGTAATGAGAGTCCCTTCTTGGCTCACCTTAGGGAGTCTTAGGATAACCTTGGGTTAGGGCAACTTCAAAGGAAAAGAGTTCATATGACTTGGACCGTGCCATTCACTGTAAGGTCTTCATTGTAAGAATTCAAAATGTTCACTATGATGCTTTATTCAATTTTATTGCAAGTTTAGCAAAGTTAATCGAAATGTTCCTTTTGTTTACTTTAAGTTTGGTAAGATAGCCCTAAAGTGTTAATTGTTGATTCTTATGTGGGTTTGCTTCTAGATTCATGAAGGTTATACTTGAATTGCATAAAAAGCTATCTTTACTAAAATGTCCCTTTTTGCATGTTTTTGCATATGCCATACTTAGTACATTGTTGTACTAACCCCATACTTTTATATACCTTATGAGTGTAGGTTGGAAGCCTTTTTGGAGGATCGGAGTTGAAGCTTGGGAATTCTATCTCTCAAGGATTGGGTATGTCCTCATATATTCGAGGACATAGTTTTATGTTTCTTAGTTTCTTTATTAATACTTACAAAAAATGTATTTACTTTTATTGTAAAGGGCCGTGTCCCTAAGATTCCAAGTTGTGTCTTTAAGTTGGCTTGTGACGATAAGATTTCTTAGTATTTATGAAAAGACTCCTTTTATTATTATTATAATGAAGAGTTTTAATTTCCGCACTACTTTTCATGCTTTATGTTATGAATGCTAGTTAGAGGGCTTGTACGAGACCCCAAAGGGGTCAAGTACGCCCGGTCACTATTCTAAGGTTTTCCCTAACTTCTAGGGGGTGCTTGCGGGTCGTGACAAGACTTGGTATCAGAGCATAAGGTTTTGGGAAATAGTTTAAGGTCTGAAAGTCTCACAAGCCACATCTAGTAGTATCTTGGTCATTGGTGTGAGTCGCGACACATCCATAGACAAGAGGCTATAGGATGCTAGAAGTTTCACTTTCTTCTCTATTCTAGTATCGTGCCTTAGAGTTGAGTATATAAGGTGTCTATTCTCAACCTCTTCTTTTGTGTTTTTAGGACATGAATACGAGGAGATCGACCGCTAGAAGGGAGGAGGGAGGTGTACAAATGAGAGAGTCCTTCCCCATGTTGACCAAGTTCCTATTGTTGGCTTAGGGGAGGAAAATGAGGAGGTTCCTCTTCAAGAACCTCAAGTGCCTCCGGAACCTCAAGGACCTCAAGTGCCTCCTATGCCTCAAGCTCCTTTTGTTAAGGGTGATATGACTAATGCGGAGTTGAGGGCTGCCCTAATGAACTTGACCCAACTCATGACGGCTCAAGCTCAAGTTGTCAACAATCACTTTGTGGGCCAATCTAACCTAGGAGATAGGCCCCAACCAAATGCTAGTACTCCCGCTTCTAGGATTCGAGATTTTATGAGGATGAACCCTCCTACTTTTCATGGCACTAAGGTGGATGAAGATCCACAAGGCTTCATAGATGAGGTTTTCAAGGTGGTAGATGCTATGGGTGTGACCCCTAGGGAGAAAGCGGAATTGGCCGCTTACCAACTTAAGGATGTTGCTCAAGTGTGGTATGAGCAATGGAGGGGTGAGAGACCCTTAGAAAGAGGACCGGTTGATTGGGAGGAATTCAAAGAGGCTTTCCTAGATAGATTCTTTCCTTTAGAGTGGAGGGAGAAGAAGATGGTTGAATTCATGAACCTCCGTCAAGGAGGAATGAGTGTGCAAGAGTACTCTCTCAAATTCACCCAACTCTCTAAGTATGCCCCAAACATGGTAGCCAACCCTAGGTCTAGGATGAACAAGTTTGTGATGGGCGTGTCTAGCTTGGTGGAAAAAGAGTGTCGTACGGCTATGTTTCTTAATGACATGGGTATCTCTAGGCTCATGGTTTATGCGCAACAAATTGAGGAGTCCAAAATTAGGGAGATAAGGCAAGAGGGTAAGAGACCTAGGTCGGATGATTCTAGTCACCAAAGGCCTAAGAAGAGTTTTATCCCCAAGATTCTTCTATGGGAAACAAGGATAGGGCTCCAAATCAATCTTCTCAAGGTGGTGGTCATTCCTATGAAAGGGCTAGGTGCCCTACTTGTGGCAAGCAACATGGGGGTAAGTGTCTTGCCGGAACGGATGGTTGTTTTGCATGTGGTAATAGAGGCCACAAGATGAGGGACTGCCCAAACCTTAAATCAAGGGGGAGAGATGTCAATCAAGCTTCCCTAGATCCTAATGCTCCCAAGAAAAACCCTTCCTATGGGATGGGGGCTAGAAAGGATAATTAATCCGGATTGATGGTTTTGGTAAGTCTCAACTCTTTGTTATTGTTGCTTTTGTGTTATGAAATGACTTTATATAGTTTTATAGTTCCTATGATCATGTCGTCTTGATTAATTGCTTAGAGAATGAATTTTTTCAAAATTTTGGTAAGATGGCAGTCAACTTCACTGTAATAAAATTTTGGCATTTTGAAGAAAATTGTTTTGTCTTGAATTTTAGTTTCAATGTGTGTAAAGGCATTGTTTATGAGCATTCTTAACGTTGGAGAAGATAGTTCCTCCATAAAAGAAGATTGAGGTCTAATTTTTGACTTTGTGAAAATTTGGTGAAAGTTCCCTATGATGCTAAGTGAGTCCTTTTTGTTCTTAAAATTTAAGTGTCATTCGAGGACGAATGTTATTCCAAGCGGGGGAGAATATAACGCCCCGAAATGAACTAAGGTGAACTAGAGCCTCATGGTTGTTTCTTGAGTTAATTTTAAGTTAAGCGGAGTTAGTTTGGTGTCCTTAGGTAGTGTGCAAAGTGTGTTTAAGTTTGGAGTTCAATCGACCAAAAACGTCCATGACGTTCGGATGGTATGCCTTAGAATGTACTTGTATGTCTTGGCGAGTTTGGATGAGTTTTATGTGTTCGTTTTACTTGAAACATGCGTCGGATGTTCTTAGACTAGACGACTTAGTTTAGGGGTTTGCGTCCGGCACGACCCACCTAGGACCCACAAGGACTAGATGAAGGGCCCCAGGACTTGGGAAAGTCTGCCCATCAGTAGCTCACGACGGCCATGGCGACGGTACGTCGTACTCAGGACGGTCCGTCGAGCCAGGGCGTCGTCAGTGACAGAGAGTGAATTGGGACATGCTCCATTTAGAGCCAAGTGTTCTCGACGGAACCCGTGACGGTCCTGGTGACGTGACGGTCCGTCGAGGAGTCTCGTCGACGAGCCTGCCAGTGCATGATTTAAGGCTGC
>JAJJBR010000725.1:0-23228 GCA_022817965.1 Solanum lycopersicoides
CGATAACTGCTCTAGATTGATACTATTGTTGAATAATTCATGATTGATGATCCCATGCAAGTTTAAATTGGTTAATGGTCTATGTCTTGTACTTTCTAGTATTTTGGTGATGTGTTGTACTAGTTTGTAGCTTGGTCTTGGTGTAGTAGATTATGCATGCGTAGGTATATGATTATTTTACTTTAGCTACTTCCCTATACTTTTATTTGTTGATGTGGAAAGATTAGTAATGGTCAATGATGACCAATGGCGAAAGGATTGGGTAAGAATTGCTTCTAGTCCTCTTCCTACTTGTCTCTACTTTTCTAATATTATAGTTGAATTGAATTTCTTGGTAGGCAATATTTGGTGTGGTATTGTGTCCAGTGAGTTGTCGTCACGTTATTTGGGTGTCGAGTGTTTATCTTGTATTGGACAATATATATATATATGATATGATATATTGATATATATTATATATATATATATATATATGATATATATATATATATTATATATTTATAGTGATATATATGAATATTATAATATATTGTGAATGTGAACATGGCCTTGAAGACAATGTATAGCTTTTAATGTGTGTTGGTGTATGGAATATGAGCCTGCTATGTTGAAGTGTCTATCCAGTGCTCCGGTGTATGTTGTTCCTATTCTTAGCTATGATGTCGTCTAGGTTATATGAGGATGGTGCTTATTAGAGTATTGTGTTTGTGGATGAGTGTTTGGTTTGCTTCGGAAGTAAATATTGGTGGTGTTGTATTGAGTTAACATTTGATTAGAATTATGTTGTGTGTTGCTTTGGTCCCTGTGGTTGCTTGTGGTTCGTGTAGTTGTGGTGAGGTGAGGTGGAGGAAGTTGGTTTTGTGTTTTTGTGTTGGGCTGTTTGTGTTGTTGTCGTGAGTGTGTGTATGGGTGTTTTGTGGGTATGTGGTTTTTGGTGTCTGTGTGTTGTGGGTGAGTGTTGTGTGTGAGTTTGTGTTTGGGGTGTGTGGTTTGTGTGGGATTGGTGTGTTTTGTGTTGGGTATGTGGAGTGTAGGGTGAGTGTGTGTTTAGGTATTAGATAGGTTGTGTCGGAGTTCGTGTGTTTGTTGGGTCTGTGTAGTGTGGTGGTTTGAAGACGAAGCTTGATTGTGATGTGGATTAGGTGGAGGATTGAGTTGATGTATTGGGGTGTGTTGTGTAAGTGGTCGTGGTGATGTGATATAATGTTGGTGGTTATTTACTCTTGTGTAGTGATATTTGTTGTGGCTGAACGGGGTGTCGATTTGGGTTCTTTAGGATGTATGGTGCGTTGTTGTGTGGTGGGGGTTTTGTGTTGTGGGTGGGCGGGTGTGTTGGTGTGGTGTGTTGTTGGTTTGGTGTTGTGGTTAGATGTGTTTGGGTTGGTGTGGGTGTGTTGTGTGTGTTGGTTGTTTGTGTGTTGTGGAGCGGGTGTTTGGTTTTGTGTGTGGGTGTTGTGGTTGTTAGGGTGTGTGGTGTTTGTGGATGGTGGGTTGGGTATGGGTGGTTTTTCTGTGGGTTTTGTGTGTTTTTGTGGGTTGTGTTGGGATTGGGGGTTTGTTGTTTATTGATGTGTGTTTGTGTGGTAGTTTGTGTTGGTTGTTGTTTGTGGTTTTCGTGGGTGGTTGCGGGATGGTGTGTGATAGTATCATTCACTGTATTAATCGATAGTGTGTCTAGTATAAGGACCTTGTTAGTGCATTGCACGTGTACCCATTCCCCTTTATAGGATAGTTCCTGGGTTGGTCCTCAAAAGTACAATGCGATAGGATTGTAAATGAACATGTTATGAATATGACTTACCATGCTATGATGTTAAGTATATGAGATTGATGAATATGAAAAATGCATAGTGTCTTAATGTGTTAATTGAAAGGATTTGCTCATATAGTCAACTATAGCTTATGCATTGATATATTAAACACGTGTGACATTTATGGTTATGGCTAAAGTTGCTCACATATAGTATACAACACAAACATGTATGAAGCATCTAGTCAATAGAGGGGCCTTCAAAGGTGTGGCTAGGTGTACCTTAAACTAGATAGGTTCTTGAAATATGCTATAAGCATATGAGGAATACATTTTAAGTCCCTATGTTTATAAGTAATGTTTAATAAAGGCTTTTAATAAAGGGAAACTTAGCTTTAGGCCACCGAGTGAAATTTAACAATGAGAGGTTGTTGGATTTCCTTGGAGGAAGATTCACCATTTGTTCCTTATAGAGTGTTTTACTTCCTCTTGAGTGAATATTCACCTCTGGTTACATGGGTGGTGGTGGCCTTCCCTTTGAGGAAGGGTTTCACCCATGTTTTCTCGTGAGATGAGGCTCAAATGCTAATGAGCATGTAGAGGGTTATGTATTCACTTTTTAGTTCCATAAACCTATGCTTGCCACATAGATTCTAGCCACAGTTAATTCACTTAGTATGGTAGGATATTATGTTTAATGTTCTACCTTTGCTGCGGTGAGGAACACGCTTCCATTGGTTAAAGGCTCTACAACACCAAATTCCATGTTTAGAACCCATGGTTTTTAGTGTCGGTTAAGGCTATATAGTTTTCCGTAAGTAAAATGGTATGGAAGTTAATGACTAAGGACCTAACTAGGGATAAGCCTAAGAAGAGATCCTTAAGTAGGTGGAAGTTAATGAACTCACCTAGAACAATTGCACAAGTATCTCTCTAAGGGATTTCTAGGAAGGTGGTCTAATGTATGTGCATATGTTATGGTTCTCTTGGCATGACATTGTGTTAGTGGTCTACATGATGTGATTGATATGCATAATGGTGGTTTAATGAATTTTGATGAAGGTCTTGCTTGACATGAAATAAGTTCGTGTCTTCAACTTACTTGTTTGGTGGTATGAAATAGGAGTGTTAAGTCTTGTGGTGCTCATGATAGGTTTACATAAAGTATTGGTGAGGTTATAGGGCTTCAGCATATACATTGCACTAGTAGTACTTATATTGGGGTTATGAGTAAGGTCCTGATAAAATGAATTTATGTGAAGTTGAAGTGAAATAGGATGTAGCAAATGGATGTAACTTACTGTAAATCCCAATAGAGCCCTATACTTAATGTGTCTATGATTGTATTATGCCTTCTATAATGGTATGTGTTGGAATTTATGTAGATTGTATGTATTCTTTCTGTGGACCTAAGGTGAGTGCATTGCAACAAGTATCACTATAGGGTTACCTGGAGGTTAAGGAGTTAAAAGAAATGAAGTTCACTGTCAAGGAAAATAGTTCACCGTAAAGATGAAAATGAGCTCACTGTAAAGTTGACATCAAATGTGCCTAAATTTTATATGTGATTTATTGATGTTTGGCCTTTGAATATGTCTATCTGATGTATGTGAATGATATAATGCTATTGTATCAAGGTTTTACAAAAGTTTTCACCAAAACGCAATTCATGTAATGGCTTTAAAACAAAATATCCCTTTTAAATGCATGTTTTTGCCCATGGTTGTCATACTTTAGTGGGCATTCTTGTATAACACCATTCTTTCTCTACTTTTGACACAAAGTGTAGGTTATGGAATCTTAAAGGATTGTCTCTATAAATGAGGAACTTGAATATGTGATTCCCGCTCAAGGAAAGGAATCCTCAGTCGAAGGATGTCCTAATGTATCGTTTACTGTAAGTCTTTAGTATTATACTTATGTATTATGTGTAAGGGTCGTGTCGCCGAGTATGATGTGTGTGAATCTAGGAAATGCAAAGAGACTTTAAGGTCTTAATATGTTTTTTTGGAATTATATTATATAATTATATGTATATATATATATATATGTATGTATATATATATATATAATATATATATAATTTTATATTATTAATATATAAGTGATGTTTCTAGCATATGATGTGCTATGAAGATTTCTAAATTTTTCGCTTAATTTACAAGGACAATGCGATGAATGATAACTATAGGCTTGTATAAGAACTCCGAGAGGTTAAGTACATCATGTTACTTCTAGGGGGTGCCCCCCACATGTGACAAACGTGGTATCAGAACATGAGGTTTTAAAAGTTATTTAGGGTCCAAGAAGTTTCATATTACCACGTCTAGTAGAGTCTCGTATCATTGGTGGTGAGTCGCGACACATCAAATGTTATGGGAGGCTATAGGACGATAGAGTTTCCCTTTTTCATCATTATCATATCGTGCCATATAACTTAACTCTATAAGATCTCTTTCTTATATTTTCTTGTCCGGTAATCTTTATGTGATTGCTTGGATGAGATGGTACTAGGCGTCCATTTTTTATTTAGTCTACTATTCCATATCGCATTTGTTTTATCTCATAACTATCTGTATAATAGGTTGGTGTTGTCCGTCTAGGATTACTCTAGTGAATAATATGTAAAGTAATAAAGTAGTGAATAGTATGTCGGCCATATAAAAAGTAAAGGCCACTATCTTTTGTTTTCTTGCGTCGGCCCAATAAAATAAGGCTATGTGTAAAGTAGTATGTAAGAGAGTATAGGCCACTTGGCCAAAATAGTACTCTTTCTCTTGTATAAATAGAGGGTTTTCCCTCATAATAAAAGAAGCTCTTCCAACCATCTTTCTCTTCTCTCTTATTCTCAATTCCGCCGCTTCCACCCCTATATTGGTATCAGAGCTATCAGGTATATAAAAAGATAACAAAAATCTATGGAAAATCAAGCAAAATTAAAAAATATACAGAAACAGGTATACTCATTTTCATTCATGAGTAGCTAAACTGATTTATTCCTAATAATCTCTTGTTGATTATAATTGTTTATTATGTTTTAATAATGTTATAATAACTATCTTTAGAAGGTTTGCTACGGAAATAATCTGCGAGTCAGTATACCCAGACTATGCCATCCTAAAGTTGAAACCGGTAGGCAAGAAGGCCAATTAGGGGAGTAAACACAGTTGAGGCGCTGTTAGGGTAACTAATCAAAGATGAAAACCGTAGTAGTGACTAGACGAGATGATTATTAAATTATTATTATTACATAATAAATAAGTATAAGATATTAAGAGATTAGAAGGAATAAAATTTTAGCGAAAATATGATAAAATGAATTCTTATTTATTAGATGATGATGTTAACTACAAAATATTAATTCTTTATATATTAAAAGATCTTAATATTGATATGAAAAGAACAATTTATGAAAAATTATTGACATATGAGATAATTGAAGAAACAATTCATGGTTGGGCAGAATTAATTATACCAGATGATTTTGACATAGATTTATATGATGATCTAGAATTATTCATAGATCAATGATAGATTATTTATTTACAACTTTGGAGGAAAACTAAAGAAGAAATAGATCTACTAGAAAAATTATTAATTGAAAATGTAAATAAATATTTATATTTTAGAGAAGAAGAATATTTAGAATATATAGAAAACAACGCTAATGAAATACAAAAATTAAATTTAATTAAAAAAGAATATTATGAAAAAATATTTTATTAATATGAAGAATAATTCAAATAAAGTGACTACTATAACAAAAACTAAGATAGAAAGAAAAGTACGAAAAACACAGAAAAAGTTAAAAAAACTTATATATGGAATATGAACTATTACAACTTACTAAAAAAGATACTAGAAAAACAAATTTTTTAATAGATATAATTTCTAAAACAGAATATAAATATGTTTGTTATCTGAAAAAACAGTATGAACAGAGAAATATATAAGCAACAATTGATAGAGAAAATAATTGAAAAAAGACAAGAATTAAAATATAAAAAAGAAAGACTAGAAGAAAATATATTTGCAGGAGTAAGTACTAAAGCAATATTAGCACAAAGAAAAGTAATATTTATGTTAGAAATACAAATAAATTGCCTAGAATATAAATTACAACATGATATAAGTTACAACATAAATCATAATGAATAAAGAAGAATTTGCAGTAGACGAAAAAACATATGAAAATCAAGACGGGTTAATAATAAAAATAAAATTTTCAAATTTAGGAAAACGATATAAAAAAATAGGAAATAACTTGTATTTGATGTTAGAAAAAGAAACAGCAAAATTAGAAGATAGTTTAACAGCTATGATAAGAATAACAAAGGAAAACGAAGAAATAGATAAATCAAAAGAGATTGAAAAAATAAAAATAAAAGCAAAGCAGGAAGTACAACATATAGAAGAATTAAAAAATACAAAAATAAGTGAATTAGAAAAAGAATTAGCTAAGCTCAAATTATTATATGAAACTAAACAAAAAGAGAAACAAATAGAAAAAGAAAAAGAAAAAGAATTTGAATTGACACAAGAAATAAATAAAATGAAACAAATATTAAATGAAAATCTTGAAATAGACGAAATAAATGAAATGAATGATGAAATGAATGAATCAGATACAATGAATGATCAAAAATCAGAAATAAGTGATATAAGTGAAACATACACAGAAATTCTAGAACAAGTAAATAAGCCGAAAAAATTAGAAATAAATACAGGAGATATAAATCAACCTAGCACATCAAAAGTTAAAACCCCGGATAATAGTCCTAGGAGTAATCCTAGACGGACAACACCAACCTATTATACAGATAGTTATGAGAGATCAGATAGAACAAATGCGATATGGAATAGTAGACTAAATAAAAAATGGACGCCTAGACCAATAATTGAACAATATAACTTTTTAGATCTAGATTGTGTTATAGATATAAATAAAGTAATCTTACTATGGGTAGGAAATATATCTAAACAATTAATTGATAACAAAATAACAACAAAACAAACGCCTGGATATATAGAAAGAACATTTGTAGGAACAACAAAATTATGGATAGAAAAATTTATCCCTAGAAAGTTTAGAAACACTTAGGAGTGATAAGAAAATAGATGGATATCCATCAACAACAAATATCGATATATTAGATAAATATGAATTAGCATTAAGAAATGAATTTGGTGGTATGACTACAGAAATAAAAGAACAAAATAGAGAAAAAATAATAAATAGACAACTTATGACAAAATTAGCTATATGTAAAATGTGTTATATAGAAGAATACACATGTGCATTTAAAGAATATTATTACAAAGCAAGATATGATATAAATGAAGCAAAAGAAATAAGACAACAATATTTTACAAAATTACCAGAACCATTTAGTACAAAAATAATTAAAGATTGGAATAATGAAGGATTAACAGATACGTTAGGAGCTAGAATAAAATTTTTACATCAATGGTTTGTACAATTATGTGAAAACCAAAAAGAAAAAATAAAAATGGAGAAAGTACTAATAAAAAATTTAGCATGTTGTAAAGATAAAACAGCACCACAGTTTGGTTGTACAGATAAATATTATAAAAGACCTAAACGATACAACAAGTATAGAAAAACCAAAACTAGATATAAATACAAAAAACCAAGACAAAGATATTATGTAAAAAATTATAAAATAAAAAGACCTTATAGACCAAAAAGAAAACTATCAGATTGTACTTGTTATAATTGTGGAAAGTTAGGACATTTAGCTAAAACTTGTAAGTTACCTAAAAATCCAAAAGGAAAACAAATTGCAGAAGTAATTATAGATAATGAAGAATACATGCAGATAGATTACATAGACTATGAATTAAGTGAAAATGATAGTATATATGAAGTATCGGATATAGAACCAGAATTAGAAAATGAAATAGATATTGATCTAGATAATGGCGAAATGAACGAAGAAATCTAATGTCTGAAGAGGACATAAAAATAATATCTAAAGAAGAATATCAAAATGAAGAATCAGCAGAACAAAAAATTATATTTGATAATACAATTTTTGAACAAATAAAAGGAAAAGAATTAGATTTAAGTGTTGAAAAAGTACTTGAAATACCTACAATAAGAAATTGGTTTAAAAGACAAAAAGATGAATACTATGTAGTTAGCCAAAAAGAACACATCATAGATTGTAAATATACAAAAGGAAAAGCACAAATTCCTATATTGAATAAGAGAATAATAAATAAAGAAATACAAGACATCAAAGCTAAAACACCCATAAAGTACGTACACTTAGGAGGAACAGAAATATTGATAAAAGCTTGTTTTAGAGAAGGAATAGATACACCTATTGAAATATATTTAGCAGATGATAGAATTATACATCCTATAGAAAAAAGTGTAATAAGTGCAGTAAGAGGGAACTTAATATACCAAAAATTTAAATTTATAATAAGTGCCAACTACTCAGTAGCATTAACAGATAGAAACATAGATAAATCATTAGTTCTATATTGGAAAATGTCTGGAATAGAACTAGCACCAGGCAGTAAAATATTTACAGCAAGATGTAAAAACCTATATATATTAACAACAAAACATAAAGTAACGGCAAGAAATAAAATTGATAAAATAAAAATAGAAAATCCTTTTGAAAGAATAATTACTATAATAGATAATAATGATTATAGCTATAAAGAAATTGACATAGAAGAAGATTTAGAAATTGTAAAAGAAAGATTGAGTACTTCAAGTATACCAAATGCGTTAACTAGAACTACCTCATCAAAAGCAAGCACATCTAAAAGGAACTATGAAGTTTCGAAAAATTTATTAAATATAGAAGAAACAACATTATACCATTATTTTATAACAGGAATAGTAGATCAAAGAAAATATAAAATTTTAATAAATACAGGACAAGAAGAGAATTATATAACAAGAGAATTAGTATTAGAAACAGAAATTATAAAAACAGGACATTTATGCCCTGGATTACCTAGTGAGATAGTAAACACAAGTGAAGAAGTAACAGAAAAAGAAATAATTATAGGAGGAATACCAATAGTAATATCATTTAAAATATACCAGGAAGCCAGAATATTACCCTAGGAATAAAATGGTTAGAAAAAGTTAAACCATATAGTATAGAGCATGAACAATTAATAATAACTTACCAAAATAAGAAAATAATTATTAAAAGAACAAAATGAATAATGAAAATATATATACTTGCAAAAATTATTGTAGAAGGATACCACAACAGATATTATACCCCATGATAGATACAGGAGCAGAAGCAAATATATGTAAATATAATTGTTTACCAGAGGATAAATGGGAGAAATTAAAGACACCTATGGTAGTGACAGGATTTAATAATGAAGGCAGTATGATTACATATAAAACAAAAAATATAAAAATACAAATATGGGATAAAATATTAACAATAGAAGAAATGTATAATTTTGAATTTACAACAAAAGATATGTTATTAGGAATGCCATTTTTAGAAAGATTATACCCTCATATTATAACAAAAACACATTGGTGGTTTACTACACCATGTGGAAATAAAATAGGAGCAAAAAGAGTAAATAACAAACAAAGAAAACCCAAAGAATGGATAAAAGGAAGTGAAAAAATAAACCAGGAAATGGAAAATATAAGTAAAACCCAAATAACACAATTAGAAATTATCATATTTACAATAGATAAGGTTAAAATAATTAACGAACAATTAGAATTATTATATAGTGAAAATCCATTACAAGGATGGGAAAAGCATAAGATAAAAGTAAAGATTGAATTAATAGATGAAAATAGTATAATAACACAAAAACCATTAAAATATAATTTTGATGATTTAAAAGAATTTAAAATGCATATAGATGAACTATTGAAGAATAATTATATACAGGAAAGCAATAGTAAACATACAAGTCCAGCATTTATAGTTAATAAACATAGTGAACAAAAACGAGGTAAAAGTAGAATGGTTATAGATTATCGCAACTTAAATGCTAAAACTAAAACATATAATTACCCAATACCAAATAAAATACTAAAAATAAGACAGATACAAGGATATAATTATTTCAGTAAATTCGATTGTAAATCAGGATTTTATCACTTGAAACTAGAAGAAGAATCTAAACAACTAACAGCATTTACTGTACCACAAGGATTTTATGAATGGAATGTTCTACCATTTGGATATAAAAATGCACCAGGTAGATATCAACATTTTATGGATAACTATTTTAATCAATTAGAAAATTGCATTGTTTATATAGATGATATATTATTATACTCAAAAACACAAGATGAACATATTAGGTTATTAGAAAAATTTATTTACATAATTCAAAATTCTGGTATAAGCCTAAGTAAAAAGAAAGCAGAAATTATGAAACCTCAGATAGAATTTTTAGGAATACAAATAGATAAAAATGGGATAAAGATGCAAACCCACATAGTACAAAAAATAAGCACTATTGATGAAAATATAGATACAAAAAAGAAATTACAATCCTTCTTAGGATTAGTAAACCAAGTAAGAGAATATATACCAAAATTAGCAGAACATTTAAAACCATTACATAAAAAACTTAAGAAAGATGTAGAATATCATTTTGACAGTAAAGATAAAGAACATATAAGACATATCAAAAACTTATGTAAGAAATTACCAAAACTATATTTTCCCGATGAAAATAAATCATTTACTTATATTGTTGAAACAGATTCAAGCAATCATAGTTATGGAGGAGTTTTAAAATATAAATATGACAAAGAAAAAATAGAACATCATTGTAGATATTACTCAGGATCTTATGCAGAAGCACAAATAAAATGGGAGATAAATAGAAAAGAATTGTTTGCATTATATAAATGTTTATTAGCATTTGAACCATATATTGTTTACAACAAATTTATTGTAAGAACAGATAATACACAGGTAAAGTGGTGGATAACTAAAAAGGTACAAGATTCAGTTACAACAAAAGAAATAAGAAGATTAGTATTAAATATATTAAATTTTACATTTACAATTGAAGTAATCAAAACTGACAAAAATCTTATTGCAGACTACCTCTCCAGAGGAAGATACAATGGAGAAAATACTAGCTACAATGACAATACTCTGTCAAAAAATGGAAAAGATAGAAACTGAAGTACAAATATTAAAAGATACAGTTAAAAGTCAGCAGCATGACTTAAAACATGCGGAGCTAAGTCAGCAGCATGACTCAAAACATGCGGAGCTAGAAGGTGACGTTGGGAAACACCTTAAAACCCATAACAAAATAATATATACAGCTGCAGGTAGCACATCTACAGGAGGATCAGCTACAAAAAAGGAAGAAGGTAAGACAAAATATATAAATACCAATATGAACAAACTATTTTCCAAACCATATTCTCCAGAAAATACCCAAAAAGATATATTCGTACCCCCACAAATAAATACTTACAAAGCCAGCCTAGACTCACATAAGCAAACATATAACCATATTACCAGAATGTATATAGAAAATATACATAAGATACAAACCTTTTTGAACCTAAACCCCAGAGCAAAAGATACCAAAAATCCAAATGAAAATTATATAACCCAATACCTACAAGGGTACAACAAACTCATAGCACAACCAGGTACAAATTCAAATCTAGTAGCAACCTGCTACAATTACGGACTGTTAAGTACAGTATATACTGTAACAGGAGAAGAAGTAGCTAAAATACCAGAGCTATACAAAGCATTTCTGCAATATAAAAGAATAACTAAAGGAACTTTATTTTATATAAAGTTTTACTCAGCAACAGCAGAGATACTATATGATGAAATCAAACCTACAATCCAAGTTATTAAGATAGGATTAACTAGAGAAATGATAATACCAGAAAAAATAGATGTACAAGAAGAAATTCAGAAGGTAAATATCCCAGAATTTTATGCAAATAAAAGGACTATTGGGATAGCTACTATACTGAACGAATTATCAAACAACTACCTAAACGAAAATGCAATTTGGAGCTATTACAATAGAGACCAGACAATGATATATTCCAATTGCAGAGAACTAAGAGCAGCAGATATGGAAGAATTACGTCAATGGATATTAAGCTTGCTAAAGCCAGAACAGACACGTACCTCAAGAGCTATCAGAAAAAGCTTTATTTCTCCAAATCTAATGACAAGATACTGCAAACTAGTAGGACAAAAATATCCAGACCACCTATGTACGAAATGTAATGGAGAAGATGACTACGTCCAAGAAGTACAGCTAGAATGAAGACATGTGTAAAGAGAAAAAACATTATCACTATGAAAAGTAGTGAATAATATGTAAAGTAATAAAGTAGTGAATAGTATAAAGTAGTGAATAATATGTCTAATAAAATAAGGCTATGTGTAAAGTAGTATGTAAGAGAGTATAGGCCACTTGGCCAAAATAGTACTCTTTCTCTTGTATAAATAGAGGGTTTTCCCTCATAATAAAATAAGCTCTTCCAACCATCTTTCTCTTCTCTCTTATTCTCAATTCCACCGCTTCCACCCCTACATTGGTATCAGAGCTATCAGGTATATAAAAAGATAACAAAAATCTATGGAAAATCAAGCAGAATTAAAAAATATACAGAAACAGGTATACTCATTTTCATTCATGAGTAGCTAAACTGATTTATTCCTAATAATCTCTTGTTGATTATAATTGTTTGATATATTTTAATAATGTTATAATAACTATCTTTAGAAGGTTTGCTACGGAAATAATCTGCGAGTCAGTATACCCAGACTATGCCATCCTAAAGTTGAAACCGGTAGGCAAGAAGGCCAATTAGGGGAGTAAACACAGTTGAGGCGCTGTTAGGGTAACTAATCAAAGATGAAAACCGTAGTAGTGACTAGACGAGATGATTATTAAATTATTATTATTACATAATAAATAAGTATAAGATATTAAGAGATTAGAAGGAATAAAATTTTAGCGAAAATATGATAAAATGAATTCTTATTTATTAGATGATGATGTTAACTACAAAATATTAATTCTTTATATATTAAAAGATCTTAATATTGATATGAAAAGAACAATTTATGAAAAATTATTGACATATGAGATAATTGAAGAAACAATTCATGGTTGGGCAGAATTAATTATACCAGATGATTTTGACATAGATTTATATGATGATCTAGAATTATCCATAGATCAATGATAGATTATTTGTTTTTACAACTTTGGAGGAAAACTAAAGAAGAAATAGATCTACTAGAAAAATTATTAATTGAAAATGTAAATAAATATTTATATTTTAGAGAAGAAGAATATTTAGAATATATAGAAAACAACGCTAATGAAATACAAAAATTAAATTAAATTAAAAAAGAATATTATGAAAAAATATTTTATTAATATGAAGAATAATTCAAATAAAGTGACTACTATAACAAAAACTAAGATAGAAAGAAAAGTACGAAAAACACAGAAAAAGTTAAAAAACTTATATATGGAATATGAACTATTACAACTTACTAAAAAAGATACTAGAAAAACAAATTTTTTAATTGATATAATTTCTAAAACAGAATATAAATATGTTTGTTATCTGAAAAAACAGTATGAACAGAGAAATATATAAGCAACAATTGATAGAGAAAATAATTGAAAAAAGACAAGAATTAAAATATAAAAAAGAAAGACTAGAAGAAAATATATTTGCAGGAGTAAGTACTAAAGCAATATTAGCACAAAGAAAAGTTATATTTATGTTAGAAATACAAATAAATTGCCTAGAATATAAATTACAACATGATATAAGTTACAATATAAATCATAATGAATAAAGAAGAATTTGCAGTAGACGAAAAAACATATGAAAATCAAGACGGGTTAATAATAAAAATAATATTTTCAAATTTAGGAAGACGATATAAAAAAATAGGAAATAACTTGTATTTGATGTTAGAAAAAGAAACAGCAAAATTAGAAGATAGTTTAACAGCTATGATAAGAATAACAAAGGAAAACGAAGAAATAGATAAATCAAAAGAGATTGAAAAAATAAAAATAAAAGCAAAGCAGGAAGTACAACATATAGAAGAATTAAAAAATACAAAAATAAGTGAATTAGAAAAAGAATTAGCTAAGCTCAAATTATTATATGAAACTAAACAAAAAGAGAAACAAATAGAAAAAGAAAAAGAAAAAGAATTTGAATTGACACAAGAAATAAATAAAATGAAACAAATATTAAATGAAAATCTTGAAATAGACGAAATAAATGAAATGAATGATGAAATGAATGAATCAGATACAATGAATGATCAAAAATCAGAAATAAGTGATATAAGTGAAACATACACAGAAATTCTAGAACAAGTAAATAAGCCGAAAAAATTAGAAATAAATACAGGAGATATAAATCAACCTAGCACATCAAAAGTTAAAACCCCGGATAATAGTCCTAGGAGTAATCCTAGACGGACAACACCAACCTATTATACAGATAGTTATGAGAGATCAGATAGAACAAATGCGATATGGAATAGTAGACTAAATAAAAAATGGACGCCTAGACCAATAATTGAACAATATAACTTTTTAGATCTAGATTGTGTTATAGATATAAATAAAGTAATCTTACTATGGGTAGGAAATATATCTAAACAATTAATTGATAACAAAATAACAACAAAAGAAACGCCTGGATATATAGAAAGAACATTTGTAGGAACAACAAAATTATGGATAGAAAATTTACCCCTAGAAAGTTTAGAAACACTTAGGAGTGATAAGAAAATAGATGGTTCTCCATCAACAACAAATATAGATATATTAGATAAATATGAATTAGCAATAAGAAATGAATTTGGTGGTATGACTACAGAAATAAAAGAACAAAATAGAGAAAAAATAATAAATAGACAACTTATGACAAAATTAGCTATATGTAAAATGTGTTATATAGAAGAATACACATGTGCATTTAAAGAATATTATTACAAAGCAAGATATGATATAAATGAAGCAAAAGAAATAAGACAACAATATTTTACAAAATTACCAGAACCATTTAGTACAAAAATAATTAAAGATTGGAATAATGAAGGATTAACAGATACGTTAGGAGCTAGAATAAAATTTTTACATCAATGGTTTGTACAATTATGTGAAAACCAAAAAAAAAAATAAAAATGGAGAAAGTACTAATAAAAATTTAGCATGTTGTAAAGATAAAACAGCACCACAGTTTGGTTGTACAGATAAATATTATAAAAGACCTAAACGATACAACAAGTATAGAAAAACCAAAACTAGATATAAATACAAAAAACCAAGACAAAATATTATGTAAAAAATTATAAAATAAAAAGACCTTATAGACCAAAAAGAAAACTATCAGATTGTACTTGTTATAATTGTGGAAAGTTAGGACATTTAGCTAAAACTTGTAAGTTACCTAAAAATCCAAAAGGAAAACAAATTGCAGAAGTAATTATAGATAATGAAGAATACATGCAGATAGATTACATAGACTATGAATTAAGTGAAAATGATAGTATATATGAAGTATCGGATATAGAACCAGAATTAGAAAATGAAATAGATATTGATCTAGATAATGGCGAAATGAACGAAGAAATCTAATGTCTGAAGAGGACATAAAAATAATATCTAAAGAAGAATATCAAAATGAAGAATCAGCAGAACAAAAAATTATATTTGATAATACAATTTTTGAACAAATAAAAGGAAAAGAATTAGATTTAAGTGTTGAAAAAGTACTTGAAATACCTACAATAAGAAATTGGTTTAAAAGACAAAAAGATGAATACTATGTAGTTAGCCAAAAAGAACACATCATAGATTGTAAATATACAAAAGGAAAAGCACAAATTCCTATATTGAATAAGAGAATAATAAATAAAGAAATACAAGACATCAAAGCTAAAACACCCATAAAGTACGTACACTTAGGAGGAACAGAAATATTGATAAAAGCTTGTTTTAGAGAAGGAATAGATACACCTATTGAAATATATTTAGCAGATGATAGAATTATACATCCTATAGAAAAAAGTGTAATAAGTGCAGTAAGAGGGAACTTAATATACCAAAAATTTAAATTTATAATAAGTGCCAACTACTCAGTAGCATTAACAGATAGAAACATAGATAAATCATTAGTTCTATATTGGAAAATGTCTGGAATAGAACTAGCACCAGGCAGTAAAATATTTACAGCAAGATGTAAAAACCTATATATATTAACAACAAAACATAAAGTAACGGCAAGAAATAAAATTGATAAAATAAAAATAGAAAATCCTTTTGAAAGAATAATTACTATAATAGATAATAATGATTATAGCTATAAAGAAATTGACATAGAAGAAGATTTAGAAATTGTAAAAGAAAGATTGAGTACTTCAAGTATACCAAATGCGTTAACTAGAACTACCTCATCAAAGCAAGCACATCTAAAAGGAACTATGAAGTTTCGAAAAATTTATTAAATATAGAAGAAACAACATTATACCATTATTTTATAACAGGAATAGTAGATCAAAGAAAATATAAAATTTTAATAAATACAGGACAAGAAGAGAATTATATAACAAGAGAATTAGTATTAGAAACAGAAATTATAAAAACAGGACATTTATGCCCTGGATTACCTAGTGAGATAGTAAACACAAGTGAAGAAGTAACAGAAAAAGAAATAATTATAGGAGGAATACCAATAGTAATATCATTTAAAATATACCAAGGAAGCCAGAATATTACCCTAGGAATAAAATGGTTAGAAAAAGTTAAACCATATAGTATAGAGCATGAACAATTAATAATAACTTACCAAAATAAGAAAATAATTATTAAAAGAACAAAATGAATAATGAAAATATATATACTTGCAAAAATTATTGTAGAAGGATACCACAACAGATATTATACCCCCATGATAGATACAGGAGCAGAAGCAAATATATGTAAATATAATTGTTTACCAGAGGATAAATGGGAGAAATTAAAGACACCTATGGTAGTGACAGGATTTAATAATGAAGGCAGTATGATTACATATAAAGCAAAAAATATAAAAATACAAATATGGGATAAAATATTAACAATAGAAGAAATGTATAATTTTGAATTTACAACAAAAGATATGTTATTAGGAATGCCATTTTTAGAAAGATTATACCCTCATATTATAACAAAAACACATTGGTGGTTTACTACACCATGTGGAAATAAAATAGGAGCAAAAAGAGTAAATAACAAACAAAGAAAACCCAAAGAATGGATAAAAGGAAGTGAAAAAATAAACCAGGAAATGGAAAATATAAGTAAAACCCAAATAACACAATTAGAAATTATCATATTTACAATAGATAAGGTTAAAATAATTAACGAACAATTAGAATTATTATATAGTGAAAATCCATTACAAGGATGGGAAAAGCATAAGATAAAAGTAAAGATTGAATTAATAGATGAAAATAGTATAATAACACAAAAACCATTAAAATATAATTTTGATGATTTAAAAGAATTTAAAATGCATATAGATGAACTATTGAAGAATAATTATATACAGGAAAGCAATAGTAAACATACAAGTCCAGCATTTATAGTTAATAAACATAGTGAACAAAAACGAGGTAAAAGTAGAATGGTTATAGATTATCGCAACTTAAATGCTAAAACTAAAACATATAATTACCCAATACCAAATAAAATACTAAAAATAAGACAGATACAAGGATATAATTATTTCAGTAAATTCGATTGTAAATCAGGATTTTATCACTTGAAACTAGAAGAAGAATCTAAACAACTAACAGCATTTACTGTACCACAAGGATTTTATGAATGGAATGTTCTACCATTTGGATATAAAAATGCACCAGGTAGATATCAACATTTTATGGATAACTATTTTAATCAATTAGAAAATTGCATTGTTTATATAGATGATATATTATTATACTCAAAAACACAAGATGAACATATTAGGTTATTAGAAAAATTTATTTACATAATTCAAAATTCTGGTATAAGCCTAAGTAAAAAGAAAGCAGAAATTATGAAACCTCAGATAGAATTTCTAGGAATACAAATAGATAAAAATGGAATAAAGATGCAAACCCATATAGTACAAAAAATAATCACTTGATGAAAATATAGATACAAAAAGAAATTACAATCCTTCTTAGGATTAGTAAACCAAGTAAGAGAATATATACCAAAATTAGCAGAACATTTAAAACCATTACATAAAAAACTTAAGAAAGATGTAGAATATCATTTTGACAGTAAAGATAAAGAACATATAAGACACATCAAAAACTTATGTAAGAAATTACCAAAACTATATTTTCCCGATGAAAATAAATCATTTACTTATATTGTTGAAACAGATTCAAGCAATCATAGTTATGGAGGAGTTTTAAAATATAAATATGACAAAGAAAAAATAGAACATCATTGTAGATATTACTCAGGATCTTATGCAGAAGCACAAATAAAATGGGAGATAAATAGAAAAGAATTGTTTGCATTATATAAATGTTTATTAGCATTTGAACCATATATTGTTTACAACAAATTTATTGTAAGAACAGATAATACACAGGTAAAGTGGTGGATAACTAAAAAGGTACAAGATTCAGTTACAACAAAAGAAATAAGAAGATTAGTATTAAATATATTAAATTTTACATTTACAATTGAAGTAATCAAAACTGACAAAAATCTTATTGCAGACTACCTCTCCAGAGGAAGATACAATGGAGAAAATACTAGCTACAATGACAATACTCTGTCAAAAAATGGAAAAGATAGAAACTGAAGTACAAATATTAAAAGATACAGTTAAAAGTCAGCAGCATGACTTAAAACATGCGGAGCTAAGTCAGCAGCATGACTCAAAACATGCGGAGCTAGAAGGTGACGTTGGGAAACACCTTAAAACCCATAACAAAATAATATATACAGCTGCAGGTAGCACATCTACAGGAGGATCAGCTACAAAAAAAAGAAGGTAAGACAAAATATATAAATACCAATATGAACAAACTATTTTCCAAACCATATTCTCCAGAAAATACCCAAAAAGATATATTCGTACCCCACAAATAAATACTTACAAAGCCAGCCTAGACTCACATAAGCAAACATATAACCATATTACCAGAATGTATATAGAAAATATACATAAGATACAAACCTTTTTGAACCTAAACTCCATAGCAAAAGATACCAAAAATCCAAATGAAAATTATATAACCCAATACCTACAAGGGTACAACAAACTCATAGCACAACCAGGTACAAATTCAAATCTAGTAGCAACCTGCTACAATTACGGACTGTTAAGTACAGTATATACTGTAACAGGAGAAGAAGTAGCTAAAATACCAGAGCTACACAAAGCATTTCTGCAATATAAAAGAATAACTAAAGGAACTTTATTTTATATAAAGTTTTACTCAGCAACAGCAGAGATACTATATGATGAAATCAAACCTACAATCCAAGTTATTAAGATAGGATTAACTAGAGAAATGATAATACCAGAAAAAATAGATGTACAAGAAGAAATTCAGAAGGTAAATATCCCAGAGTTTTATGCAAATAAAAGGACTATTGGGATAGCTACTATACTGAATGAATTATCAAACAACATCAAAACGAAAATGCAATTTGGAGCTATTACAATAGAGACCAGACAATGATATATTCCAATTGCAGAGAACTAAGAGCAGCAGATATGGAAGAATTACGTCAATGGATATTAAGCTTGCTAAAGCCAGAACAGACACCTACCTCAAGAGCTATCAGGAAAAGCTTTATTTCTCCAAATCTAATGACAAAATACTGCACACTAGTAGGACAAAAATATCCAGACCACCAATGTACGAAATGTAACGGAGAAGATGACTACGTCCCAGATGTACAGCTAGAATGAAGACATGTGTAAAGAGAAAAATCATTATCACTATGAAAAGTAGTGAATAATATGTAAGTAATAAAGTAGGGAATAGTATAAAGTAGTGAATAGTATAAAGTAGTGAATAGTATGTAAAGTAGTGAATAGTATGTCGGCCATATACAAAGTAAAGGCCACTATCTTTTGTTTTTTTTGCGTCGGCCCAATAAAATAAGGCTATGTGTAAAGTAGTATGTAAGAGAGTATAGGCCACTTGGCCAAAATAGTACTCTTTCTCTTGTATAAATATAGGGTTTTCTCTCAAAATAAAATAAGCCTTTCCACAGAATTCTCTCTTCTTCTTCATTCCGCTTAGATATTGATCTAGATAATGGCGAAATGAACGAAGAAATCTAATGTCTGAAGAGGACATAAAAATAATATCTAAAGAAGAATATCAAAATGAAGAATCAGCAGAACAAAAAATTATATTTGATAATACAATTTTTGAACAAATAAAAGGAAAAGAATTAGATTTAAGTGTTGAAAAAGTACATGAAATACCTACAATAAGAAATTGGTTTAAAAGACAAAAAGATGAATACTATGTAGTTAGCCAAAAAAAACACATCATAGATTGTAAATATACAAAAGGAAAAGCACAAATTCCTATATTGAATAAGAGAATAATAAATAAAGAAATGCAAGACATCAAAGCTAAAACACCCATAAAGTACGTACACTTAGGAGGAACAAAAATATTGATAAAAGCTTGTTTTAGAGAAGGAATAGATACACCTATCGAAATAAATTTAGCAGATGATAGAATTATACATCCTATAGAAAAAAGTGTAATAAGTGCAGTAAGAGGGAACTTAATATACCAAAAATTTAAATTTATAATAAGTGCCAACTACTCAGTAGCATTAACAGATAGAAACATAGATAAATCATTAGTTCTATATTGGAAAATGTCTGGAATAGAACTAGCACCAAGTAGTAAAATATTTACAGCAAGGTTTTTCCCAGACGGACAACACCAACATATTATACAGATAGTTATGAGAGATCAGATAGAACAAATGCGATATGGAATAGTAGACTAAATAAAAAATGGACGCCTAGACCAATAATTGAACAATATAACTTTTTAGATCTAGATTGTGTTATAGATATAAATAAAGTAATCTTACTATGGGTAGGAAATATATCTAAACAATTAATTGATAACAAAATAACAACAAAAGAAACGCCTGGATATATAGAAAGAACATTTGTAGGAACAACAAAATTATGGATAGAAAATTTACCCCTAGAAAGTTTAGAAACACTAAGGAGTGATAAGAAAATAGATGGTTCTCCATCAACAACGAATATAGACATACTAGATAAATATGAATTAGCAATAAGAAATGAATTTGGTGGTATGACTACAGAAATAAAAGAACAAAATAGAGAAAAAAATAATAAATAGACAACTTATGACAAAATTAGCTATATGTAAAATGTGTTATATATAAGAATACACATGTGCATTTAAAGAATATTATTACAAAGCAAGATATGATATAAATGAAGCAAAAGAAATAAGACAACAATATTTTACAAAATTACCAGAACCATTTAGTACAAAAATAATTAAAGTTGAAATAATGAAGGATTAACAGATACGTTAGGAGCTAGAATAAAATTTTTACATCAATGGTTTGTACAATTATGCGAAAACCAAAAATAAAAAATAAAAATTGAGAAAGTACTAATAAAAAAATTTAGCATGTTGTAAAGATAAAACAGCACCACAGTTTGGTTGTACAGATAAATATTATAAAAGACCTAAACGATACAACAAGTATAGAAAAACCAAAACTAGATATAAATACAAAAAACCAAGACAAAGATATTATGTAAAAAATTATAAAATAAAAAGACCTTATAGACCAAAAAGAAAACTATCAGATTGTACTTGTTATAATTGTGGAAAGTTAGGACATTTAGCTAAAAATTGTAAGTTATCTAAAAATCCAAAAGGAAAACAAATTGCAGAAGTAATTATAGATAATGAAGAATACATGCAATAGATTACATAGACTATGAATTAAGTGAAAATGATAGTATATATGAAGTATCGGATATAGAACCAGAATTAGAAAATGAATAGATATTGATCTAGATAATGGCGAAATGAACGAAGAAATCTAATGTCTGAAGAGGACATAAAAATAATATCTAAAGAAGAATATCAAAATGAAGAATCAGCAGAACAAAAAATTATATTTGATAATACAATTTTTGAACAAATAAAAGGAAAAGAATTAGATTTAAGTGTTGAAAAAGTACTTGAAATACCTACAATAAGAAATTGGTTTAAAAGACAAAAAGATGAATACTATGTAGTTAGCCAAAAAGAACACATCATAGATTGTAAATATACAAAAGGAAAAACACAAATTCCTATATTGAATAAGAGAATAATAAATAAAGAAATGCAAGACATCAAAGCTAAAACACCCATAAAGTACGTACACTTAGGAGGACAGAAATATGATAAAAGCTTGTTTTAGAGAAGGAATAGATACACCTATTGAAATATATTTAGCAGATGATAGAATTATACATCCTATAGAAAAAAATGTAATAAGTGCAGTAAGAGGGAACTTAATATACCAAAAATTTAAATTTATAATAAGTGCCAACTACTCAGTAGCATTAACAGATAGAAACATAGATAAATCATTAGTTCTATATTGGAAAATGTCTGGAATAGAACTAGCACCAGGCAGTAAAATATTTACAGCAAGATGTAAAAACCTATATATATTAAAAACAAAACATAAAGTAACGACAAGAAATAAAAATTGATAAAATAAAAATAGAAAATCCTTTTGAAAGAATAATTACTATAATAGATAATAATGATTATAGCTATAAAGAAATTGACATAGAAGAAGATTTAGAAATTGTAAAAGAAAGATTGAGTACTTCAGTATACCAAATGCGTTAACTAGAACTACTTCATCAAAGCAACCACATCTAAAAGGAACTATGAAGTTTCAAAAATTTATTAAATATAGAAGAAACAACATTATACCATTATTTTATAACAGGAATAGTAGATCAAAGAAAATATAAAATTTTAATAAATACAGGACAAGAAGAGAATTATATAAAAGAGAATAGTATTAGAAACAGAAATTAGAAACCAAGACAAAGATATTATGTAAAAAATTATAAAATAAAAGATCTTATAGACCAAAAAGAAAAACTATCAGATTGTACTTGTTATAATTGTGGAAAGTTAGGACATTTAGCTAAAAATTGTAAGTTACCTAAAAATCCAAAAGGAAAAACAAATTGCAGAAGTAATTATAGATAATGAAGAATACATGCAAATAGATTACATAGACTATGAATTAAGTGAAAATGATAGTATATATGAAGTATCGGATATAGAACCAGAATTAGAAAATGAAATAGTAATGTCATTTCGATAATAAAGATCAAATACAAATACAAAAGATAAAATTATTATGT
>JAJJBR010000726.1:0-10165 GCA_022817965.1 Solanum lycopersicoides
ACCTCCACTTGAACAGGAATTCCCAAGTTGCGAGGCATGTCAATATGGTAAGTAGAAAGATTGTCATTCCCAAAATAAACTTGGAGAGCGACTCAAAAATTGCAGTTGATTCATACATATCTTGGAGCCCTCAAAGAACTCCATCATTTAAAGGAAATAGGTACTACATGATTTTTATTGATGATCTAACAAGGATGTGTTAGATATACTTCTTAAGGTTCAAATAGGAGGTTCCTGAAGTTTTTTTGGAAATTCAAAGACTTGGTAGAAAATCAAAGTGGCTGCAAACCACTAGTGCTCAGATCAGATAATGGGACTGAGTACACTTCGTATCAGCTTCAAAAAACTTTTGTGAAAGTTGCTGGAATAGTGCATCAACTTACTACTCCATATACTCCTCAGCAAAATGGAAAGTGGAAGGAAGAATAGGACCATCATAGAGATATCAAGGTGTATATTAAGATTCAAAGAAGAAGAAGCAAAAGGAAACTTAATGTTAGCGGAAACGTGAAATTAAAGAACAAGGAAGAACAACAATATTTAACGTGGTTCGGATCAAAATGATCCTATGTCCACCAAAGAACAACTGCACTGATATTTATTTCACTCTACAAAGAATACAAGTGAAATACTACAAGAGAGAGAACACAAATGCCTTAGAAGGTGAGAAGGCAAGTGAGAGGATGATTTGAAAATGAATTAAGAGCTACCTATTTATAGGAATAAATTCATCCTATTGATGTCATCCATGACATCACTATGTGTCAAAATTGTCAAGGTTAAGATAGCAAACCATTTTATGGTTTGCCTAACTTTCACCTACCAAGATACAATCTTTGACTTGTATTTTGTACTAATTATCTTCCTACCAAATATTCATCCTAATTCATCTTCCATTTCGTTTGATTCCACAAGAACCAAAACCAACTCTTTCAATCTCCACCGTGGTTTGTGTTCCAAGCATGCGTATAAACAACTCCGGCCAAAACTTCTAAGCTTACTGGGCAATCCCATTGTAAGAAACAAGAAGAATCAAACCTTTGTTGAACATACCAGCTCCACCTAGCAGTTGTTCTCTTAGAGTTGCATCAATTGATGCATACTCCCGCCAAGTCCTTGCAGTGTGCAAACTTGGCAAGCGGGACTATTTTGGTCAACATGTCTGCAGCGTTATCGTCTGTGATAACCTTCTCAACCTTGATAGCTCCCTTTTCTACGACATCTCGAATAAAATGAAATCTGACATCAATGTGTTTGGTGCGCTCATGAAATCTTTGATTTTTAATCAAATGAATAGCACTTTGACTATCACATTTTAGAATTGATTTAAGCTGAACTGAACTCAATTCTGCCACCAAACCTTTCAACCAGATAGCTTCTTTCACTGCCTCCGTTGCTGCCATATATTCTGCCTCTGTTGTAGACAAAGCGTCAATCGACTGTAAAGTCAATTTCCAACTAACGGCACTGCCAACGAGAGTAAAGATGTATCCAGTTGTGGACCTCCTTCGATCAAGATCCCCTGCATAGTCAGAATCAACATAACCGAGAATTGAAATACCTTCACTTTTCTGAAAGGTTAGGCCAACATCAAGAGCTCCTTTGAGATATCTCAATATCCACTTGACAGCTTCCCAATGCCTTTTTCCTGGATTTGCCATGTACTTGCTTACCACACTTACAGATTGGGCAATATCTGGACGTGTGCATACCATAGCATACATAATGCTACCAACTGCACTCGCATAAGGAACCTTTGACATATGCTCCACCTCATCCATAGATTGAGGCATTTGTAACTCTGAAAGCTTGAAATGAGAAGCTAAAGGTGTACTTACAGGCTTGCTCATATGCATATTGAATCTTTCAAGAACTTTTCCTATGTACCTCTTCTGAGAAAGATGTACAACACCATTTTCTCTTGAAATTTCCATTCCAAGGATTTTCTTTGCAACTCCTAGATCCTTCATGTCAAATTCCTTGCTCAACAGTTTCTTCAAAATATTTATCTCTGTGATGTTGTTAGCAGCAATAAGCATATCATCAACATACAACAATAGATAAATCATAGAGTTACCAGACATCTTCTTGTGATACACACAACTATCAAATGCACTCCTCGAAAATCCATGTGTAGTCATGAATGCATCAAACCTCTTGTACCACTGTCTAGGGGATTGCTTCAAACCATACAAAGACTTCTTCAGTTGGCATACATGGTCTTCTTTTCCTTCAGCTAGGAAACCTTCAGGCTGATCCATATAGATTGTCTCTTCTAGATCACCATGTAAGAAAGCAGTTTTGACATCAAGCTGTTGAAGCTCTAAATCATATTGTGCAACCAATGCTAGTAGCACGCGAATTGAGCTATGTTTCACGACTGGAGAAAAGATCTCATTGTAGTCAATTCCCTCCTTCTGACTGAAACCCTTTGCAACCAATCTCGCCTTGAACCTAGCATCTTCCACTTCTGGAATACCTTCTTTCTTTCTGTAGACCCATTTGCATCCAACTGTCCTCATCCCCTTTGGCCTTTTAACTAAGACCCATGTATCATTTTTGTGAAGAGACTCCATCTCTTCCATCATGGCTAACTGCCATTGTGCAGCATCTTTGCAAGAAGTTGCTTCAACATACGAAGAGGGCTCGAGATCCTTAATCTCTTCTTCTGCAGCTACGAACGCATGTGCAATCAGATTTTCTTGCTCTATAAGACGTTCCGGTTTCCGTATCTGCCTTTTGTCCCTTCCCTTCGCAATTGTGTATGGTTCATTGGAAGCAAGTTCTTTAAGATCTGCATCTTTTGACTCATCAATTTGAGTCTCTTGATCCCGTTCCTTGGTAAGCTCCACCGGTAGCTCCACCTGCTCGTTGTTCTCGTTTCTAGATAACTCCACAGAAACTTTACGAGGATCAAGTATAGAGGATTCATCAAAGGTAACATCTCTACTAACTACAAATTTGAGTAAAGACAAACACCATAGTTTGTACCCTTTTACTCCATCTACATACCCTACGAATATGGCCTTTTTAGCCCTTGGTTCAAGCTTACCTTCATTAACATGATAATAAGCTGGACACCCAAATATTCGCAAGTATGAATAGTTAGAGGGTTCACCTGACCAGACCTCATTCGGAGTCTTAAAGTCAATCGCTGATGCTGGAGACCGATTGACAATATGAGAAGCAGTATGAACTGCTTCAGCCCAAAATACTTTGGACATCTTAGCTTGTAAGAGCATACAACGAGCCTTCTCAAGAAGAGTTCTGTTCATTCTCTCGGCAACTCCATTCTGCTGTGGTGTGTGCCTGACCGTCTTATGCCTTGCGATCCCATGAACCTTGCAGAAATCATTGAACTCTTCACTGCAAAACTCCAAGCCATTGTCCGTGCGAAGATACTTGATTTTCCTCTCCATTTGATTTTCAACCAAAATCTTCCACTCTTTAAATGCTTCAAAAGCATCACCTTTTGTCTTCAGGAAACGCACCCAAACCTTTCGTGAAAAATCATCAATGAATGTGAGAAGATACCTCTTTCCTCCCTTCGATGGAAGCTTAGAGGGACCCCATAAATCTGAATGGATGTAGTCTAGCACCCCTCCCGTCTTGTGCTTGCCAGTGCTGAAGCTGACCTTTTTCTGCTTCCCTAAGACGCAGTGCTCACAAAATTCAAGTGTGCTGATCTTCTCACCATTCAAAAGGTTGCGGTTGCTCAACATCTCCAATCCTCGTGCGCTCATATGGCCTAGTCTCATGTGCCATAATTTTGCCTTGTCATCATTAGATAACTGCACTGTAGATGCATTTACAGAGCCAATAATGGTGCTTCCCGCAAGTGTGTAGAGGCCATCCTCCAGCTTGGCCTTCAACATGACTAAAGACCCTTTAGTCACTTTCATAGTTCCTCCTTCACTCATGTACTTATAGCCTTGTTTATCTAAAGTACCCAGGGAGATCAAATTCTTCTTTAGATCAGGAACATGACGGACTTCTGTAATAGTCCTCACGATTCCATCATGGCAGCGAACATGAACTGAACCAATGCCAACTATTTTACAAGTTGCATTATTGCCCATTAATACAGTTCCTCTGCTTGTTTCATAGCTGCTGAACCAATCTTTTCGGAATGTCATATGCAGAGTACAACCAGAGTCTAAGACCCATTTGTTGTCATAGACTCCACTATTGCATGATGTTGTTAGTACATAATCATCATCATTATCATGTACTTGCTCAACAATGGATGCACTCGCCTTTTCTTTGGACTTCGACATAGGGCAATCTCGTTCAAAGTGCCCCTTCTTGTGACAGCCCAACATTCCGCATTCTTTTTGTTCACACGAGACTTTGATCTGTACTTCGATTTGCTCCTTCCCTGTTGGCTAGTACGACCTCTTACAAAGAGTCCACTAGCTTCGTCACTTTTGTCTCCTTCAAAATGCATCCGCACATCACAAGAGTTTAGTGCTTGCCGCACTTGCTCAAGTTTAATAGGTTGTTTGCTATACATCATTGAATTCTCAATATCACGATATTTTGAAGTCAATGAAAATAGTAAAGAACATGCAAGTGTCTCCTCGTCCTTTTTAATTCCAGCAGTTTGTAAGTCCATCACAAGTTTATTGAACGCATCTAGATGGTCTTGCAACAAAGTACCTGAATCCATCTTAAATGTATGAAGACGCCGTTGTAACAACATCCTTGTTGTCACTGACTGGTCCTGGTAAAGCCCTTCCAGCTTTTCCCATAACTCTTTGGCCGTCTCTTCGGTACTTGTACTCACTTCACAAAGTACGTTAGGTGCAAGGGACAGTTGGATTGCACTCAATGCATCTCCTTCAATCTTTTCCTTGTCGGAATCCGATATCTTATCGGGGTACTTTCCGTCAATAGCATGGATTGAACCTTCCCTCCGCAGTAACGCTATCATCTGGATTTTCCAGATATTGAAGTTGTTGCGCCCACTAAATCTATCAATTTCAAACTTCATGGAACTCATTCTTTTACTTGTTCTTCCTTTTCTACTATAATGTATTTGGAACTACAGAAAACCAAAGTAATCCTTTTCTGATGTGGAAGTTCAGACTGTGCTGCAACCACAGAGCATACTCAGACAGAACCTTGGCTCTGATACCAATTGTTAGCGGAAACGTGAAATTAAAGAACAAGGAAGAACAACAATATTTAACGTGGTTCGGATCAAAATGATCCTATGTCCACCAAAGAACAACTGCACTGATATTTATTTCACTCTACAAAGAATACAAGTGAAATACTACAAGAGAGAGAACACAAATGCCTTAGAAGGTGAGAAGGCAAGTGAGAGGATGATTTGAAAATGAATTAAGAGCTACCTATTTATAGGAATAAATTCATCCTATTGATGTCATCCATGACATCACTATGTGTCAAAATTGTCAAGGTTAAGATAGCAAACCATTTATGGTTTGCCTAACTTTCACCTACCAAGATACAATCTTTGACTTGTATTTTGTACTAATTATCTTCCTACCAAATATTCATCCTAATTCATCTTCCATTTAGTTTGATTCCACAAGAACCAAAACCAACTCTTTCACTTAAAGTTGCTAGTGGTAGTTAGAAGTTTGTTATAAAGTTTGTTATGTTAGAGCACGTGTTGCACATGGGTTATTTACACAATGATGAATCAGTGCACTCTGTATATAGAAGAGTGTATCTGTAATGTAAAACTTAACACACAAAAAAAAAACAGATTACTTTGATTCATTGAAAAGAAATGTAAGGTAGCAGTTTTTTCTCACTAGTAATGCATCTCATATTAGGCAGTACTAATTTAGGAGGAGAACCACTATCTATGCTTGCAGGAAGAAATGCTAATGTGTACAATAACCAGGGACCAGGATGGATTTCACACAATAATTTACAAGTACAGTACCAAGGGCAATCATTTTGAGGCAAGAGATCTTGAATCATATGTAAGCATTGTAATTTTAAAGGGAACACAAAAGAAACTTGCTACAGGATAGTAGGTTTTCCAACAGACTTCAAAAGCAGTAGGAAGGGACAGTCTGGTGTTTTCAAGCCACAAGACAATAATATCACAGTTGAGGAAGATAATGACACAGAAAAGAAGTTCAGCTTTCCAGGTGGATATTTCACTAGAGATGATTATAATGAAGAACCTAAAAGGATGAGTCCTAAACCAACTGTTAGTTGCAAGGCTGATGCACAAGCAGTTATGAATACTATAAGAAGTGATAGTTGTCCTGCTGTAGAATGGATAATTGACTTAGGAGCTTCACATCATGTAACATGTTGTAAATCATTTTTGAATGATCCAAAGTCAGTAGATCAATACAGGAACAATAAAGTGCAGGTCCCTATAGGTAATAGAATACAAATAGAACACACTGGAGACACAATGGTTCTAGGAAGTCACTGCTTGAAGAATGTATTGCATGTGCCTGATTTTAAATTCAACCTGTTATCAGTTTCAAAACTCACCTAGGATTCAAATTATTTCGTGTCATTCTATCCTAATCAGTGTGTATTGCAGGAACTCTCCAATGTGGTAGAGAAATTGATGGACTCTATATCCAGAAAAATCACATAACACCAACCTTTGGAGCTGTTATCAAGGCTGAAGATAATTAGAGGTTGTGGAATTTAAGGCTAGGACATCCTTCTGTAGGAGTTATGAAGACTTCAAAGCATAAAGTTGATGATGGTGTACAACAAGAGTGTATCGTTTGTCCATTAGCTAAAAATGTAGGTTAAAGTTTCCAGTTAGTACTTCTAAATCTACTAGTTTGTTTGAGTTGGTTCACCTGGATGTATGGGGTCCTCATAAACACCCTACATATGATAAAAAACATTATTTCTTAACTATTGTAGATGATTATAGCAAATTCACTTGGATCATGTTGATGCAGTCTAAGAAAGAGGTAGTAGTAGTCTTGAAATTTTTTGTCTCTATGGTCTGTAATCAGTTTGGTGTTGGAATAAAAGTTGTTAGATCTGACAATGCTACAGAGTTTTTCAATACTTGCATGACTGACTTGTTGAATGATCATGGAATAGTTCATCAAAGTAGTTGTCCATACACACCTCAACAAAATGGTGTTGTTGAAAAAAAGCACAGACATATTTTAGAGATAGGGAGAGCCTTAAAGATTCAACCACAGATACCTAGTAGATTCTGAGGCACATGTGTATTGACGGTTGTTTATCTCATAAATAAATTGCCTATTGTTCTGTTAAATGGAAAATCCCTATGAGATGATGTACCATAGGGTTCCTAATCTTGATCATTTGAAGGTATATGGTTGTTTATGTTTTTCCACAGTATTCCCTAAAGGAGATAAATTTACAGCAAGAGCCAAGACGGTTGTCTTTATTGGGTATTCTTCCACACAAAAGGGGTATAAATTATATTACTTAGATTCCAAAACTGTGTTCATCAGTAGGGATGTGACCTTTAGAGAACACATTTTTCCTTTTTAAGGGGACAAGTCACAAGACCCCCTCCCTTTACTCTCACCATTTCTACAGGATGCAGGTGTTTCCTCAGAATATATCACAGATGCAATACCTCTTGATGTTGCACAATGAAGGATATCACTAGAAATTTCTGAATTATCTTCTGTTGATTCTCCTCCTGTTTCAGAGACAATGGAACATGTTCATGAAGATGAAATGGATCCTGCATTGTTACGTCAAGACACATACTGAGCATACGATTAAAGATGTAGTGGCACATGTTGAAGATATAGTTCCACCTGCAGCTAAAAAGTCCAGCAGGATATCCAAGCCTCCCATCTGAAGCAAAGATTATGTTGTTCCAACTAAATCAAGTCCTTATTCCATAACTGATCATGTACACTATGCTCATTTGTCCAACATTTATCAGGCCTATGTACAATATTTTTTTTGCTTTACTTGAACCTCAAACATTTAAGGAATCTTCATAGGATGCCAGATGGATCTCAGCTATGCAGGATGAGATCAAGGCACTGGAGGATAACAATACATGGAGCATTGTAGACCTGCCTCTAGGCGCAAAGGCCATAGGCTCAAATGGGTGTATAAAATCAAGTACAAGTCTGATGGTGCAGTAGTAGATTCAAAGCAAGATTAGTGGCTAACGGGTACACTCAAAGGGAAGGGCTGGAATACAATGAGACTTTTTCTCCAGTTGCAAAAATGGTAACAGTTAGGACAGTTATTACTTTAGTTGCTTTTTATGGCTAGGACCTATGTCAAATGGATGTGAGTAATGCTTTTGTACAAGGTGATTTTCATGAGGAGGTTTATATGAACTTACTTCTTGGCTATCACATAAAAGGGAACAATCAAGTATGCAAGTTACAAAAGTCTTTGTATGGTTTGAAACAAGCCTCTAGACAATGGAATATTAAATTCACTGATGCTTTATTAGAAGTTGGTTATATCAAAGTACTCATGACTATTCTATGTTCACCAGGAAGCATGGGGGTGATATTGTAGTGCTTCTGGTGTATGTTGATGACTTATTGATTACTGGCTCCAGCTCCAAGATGATTGCTGAAACTAAGTCTACCTTACACCAACATTTCAAGATGAAAGATTTGGGGAAGTTAAAATATTTTTTGGGCATAGAAGTGATGCAGTCCAAAGATGGAATTTTGTTAAACCAAAGAAAATATGCACTACAACTCATTGCTGACACATGTCTTAGTGGTGCAAAACCAATCAATACTCCTGTTGAATTCAATCACAAATTCACTAGCTTGACTTATGATCAACACACAGGAAACGATTCTGATCCTGAGTTAGTTGATGTTACAGCATTTCAGAAGTTAATTGGGAAGTTGATCTACTTGACAATTACAAGGTTGGACATAGCATTTGGAGTCCAAACTTTGAGTCAATTCATGCAACATCCAAAAGTGTCACATTGGGATGCAGTCCTTAGAATTGTGAGATATATCAAAAGATCTCCAGGCCTTGGTAGTTTTCTGAAGAAGGGTGAGATTACAGACTTAAAGGGATATTGTGACTCGGACTGGGCTTCTTGTCCCAACACTAGGAGATTTATCACTGGTTATATGATAAAGTTAGGAGAGATTTCTTGGAAGTCAAAAAAGCAACAAACTGTGAGTAGAAGCTCTACTGAAGCAGAGTATCGAAGCATGGCAGCAGTAGTCTCAGAATTGATTTGGCTTTCAGGGTTGTTGCAAGAGTTGAATGTGCCTATATATGTTCCTATTAAACTCTTTTCAGATAGTAAGTCAGCTATTCAAATTGCAGGAAATATCATATTTCATGAGAGGACGAAGCATATTGAAATTGACTGTCACTTCATTAGAGACAAGGTGAAGGCTGGATTTATAGATCCTCAATTTGTTTGTTCCAACATGCAGTTAGTTGATATATTGACAAAGGGGCTTGGGACAGAAAAACACGAGTTTCTATTGTCCAAGCTTGGTGTGTTAGATGTGTTTCAACCACCAGCTTGAGGGGGCGTATTGAGATTCAAAGAAGAAGAAGCAAAAGGAAACTTAAAGCTGCTAACGGTAGTTAGAAGTTTGTTATAAAGTTTGTTATGTTAGAGCACGTGTTGCACATGGTTTAGTTACACAATGATAAATCAGTGCACTCTATATATAGAAGAGTGCATCTGTAATGTAAAAGTTAACACAAAAAAAAATAGATTACTTTGATTCATTGAAAAGAAATGTAAGGTAGCAGTTTTTCTCTCTAGTAATGCATCTCATATCTGCATCTAGAATTGAAAGAGTTGGTTTTGGTTCTTGTGGAATCAAACTAAATGGAAGATGAATTAATATGAAATATTTTGTAGGAAGATAATTAGTACAAAATTCAAGTCAAAGATTGTATCTTGGTAGGTGAAAGTTAGGCAAACATAAAATGGTTTGCTATCTTAACCTTGACAATTTTGACACATAGTGATGTCATGGATGACATCAATAGGATGAATTTATTCCTATAAATAGGTAGCTCTTAATTCATTTTCAAATCATCCTCTCACTTGCCTTCTCACCTTCTAAGGCATTTGTGTTCTCTCTCTTGTAGTATTTCACTTGTATTCTTTGTAGAGTGAAATAAAATATCAGTGCAGTTGTTCTTTGGTGGACATAGGATCATTTTGATCCGAACCACGTTAAATATTGTTGTTCTT
>JAJJBR010000727.1:0-27117 GCA_022817965.1 Solanum lycopersicoides
AAATTAGTGTAGTGAAGAGAAAGTAAAGGTAAAATGAGGGGTAATTTGGGAAGCCATTAAATTATTTTGTGTTAATTTTTTTTTCATCTATGGTCCTTTTTATAATCACTTTGGAAAAAAGAAAAATACTTGTCACATTAAAAATCCTAAGGAATATTCTAATCGAATGTGCCTTGATCATTTTAGAGATACCAGAATATAGTTTTTATTTAGAAATATTTTTCTTTTAAAAAAAATATTAACGAACTTTTATGGTTATAATGGCCTTTCAACTTTTATAATAGACAAATAAAAAGTTGGTTTTAATAGCTTTTTTGAAAATTGTATTTAACTTTTAATCTCAAATTAAAAAAAAATCATTATAGTTGCAAGCAATTAGATTAATAATTAATTGTAATATAGAATGATGGCATGCGACCTGCAAAGAGAGCCAATAGGAAGCTTGCTTATGAAAGAAATAATGAAAGGGAATGAATATGTTATCGGTCAAAAATAAGGAGCATTATCTCACCATTTTTAAAATGCGTCAAAAATTACATTTTGCGTTTATGATTAAAATAATATTGATTTAGCATATAAAGTTTTCAACCCATTGGAAAAAGTTGCAATTACGCATGTACTCAAGTTGCTAAGCTTACCAGCCAACCAACTAGTGCTTGAATCATCGAGGGATGTGATGAGATAGATAAGATTTTTTTATCCTTAATTAAAAATTTTATATTTGAGCTTTTAGATTGAAAAAAACTCTGATAAAAATCGTTTTCACCTTAAATGAGCTTTACATGTCACAAATCTAAATTAATTGAAATATCAGTGCTAATATTAAACACCGAACGAAGAAAAAAAACAAGTACTTGGACTACCAAGAACACTTATGTTTCAATTTTTAATTAGAGTTTTCGAATTTAACTTAGATATTGAAAAAAGTTCTTAAGAAGTGTTTTCCCCTGAATGGACATTTCTACATCGCATCTGAGTATACTGAGATATCAATACAAATATTGAACGCCAACTAGTGCTTGGACCAACAAGAAAACTAGTAGGCCCCATTGATAAAACCTCATGAAGCCCAAATTTTCTATAAATGTTGGTCACGCTATGTTTATATTTAAAAAAGTTAGGCAAATTAAAGTGCTACTAGCCTCATTCATGACTTGCCTTCCCTTTTCATACAAGCCAAAAATGAGTCCCAACCATTCAATTGTGTTATAGTGGGGACAGAGTAAAATCCAAGCAATTCAATAATTGTATATTAGAAATATATTCTTATTTATATTTGTCAACAATAGTTCGTTAGAACTTAGATATATAGCTTCAACATGACTAGAACAAGACCAAGTAGGTAAGTAATATATGTTCAATATCTAGTTGCCTAGGTACAACTAAAAGGAAGACAATAGTGCAAATATCTTAATCAAGCAAAAGCAACACAATATGAAGAAATATTGTATTCCTACTAATCAAAGTTTGTTAACATTCTTGTTTTTTCGTTTTTGCTTTTGTGGTGTGTTTGAGAGGTGATGAAACGTAGATGAAAGTAGCAATTTTGTTCAAGGTCCAACAAATGCCAACAATTCCTACAATATTACTCGTGATGTTATCAATAAAAAGGATAGGAATAAGGGAGGTGGAGGAGGAGGAGGTCGTGGTGGTGGTGGACGTTGGTGGGGTGGTGGAGGTGGAGGCGGAGGTGGAAACGATGGTAAAGGAGGAGGTGGTGGTGGTGGTGGAGGGGGTGGTAGTAAGGGTGGGGGTGGGGGTATGGGAGGTAGTGGTGGATGGGGTTGGGAGGAGGTGGGGGTGGGTGGTGGGCATGGGGATGTAGGAAACAAAAAGGCATAATAATCATCATAAACATTTGCATATAAACAATAATCAAGATTACAAAATAGGTGAATTTGCACAATGCGTGGTTAAAAATAGATGTAAAGGGATGCGTTTGGATTGTCCTCTTCATTGTGGAGGACCTTGTTATTATGATTGAGACATATGTGTAAAGCTCATTGTCATCGTGCCTAAAGGTCTTTCTCGTCCTCGTGAGTTCAATTATGTCATCAAGTCCTCGTGAGTTCAATTGAATGAATCTATAAGTCATCAAGAATAATATATGTAGCAGCAAGGATGGTGCACTGATCACCTATTTATGATTCTTGCTTGAGAGTCGGAACGAACACGCCTGTTATCTATTGTACTATGTTTTTTTTGCTATAGTGTGTGGTATTAATTTTGCTAGAAATTAAGTGTATGGAAAATTGGTAGACTCATTGAGATTGGGTTGTAAATTAGTACTAGCAAGTTGTGTGTTTTTTTTAGCTCCCTAAATTTGATGGCTAAAATTCTCTTTTATTTTTGATTGTTTGTATTTGCATAAAGGTTAAGTGACTTCTACTATGTCATATTTGAAGATTATTATGAGTTGCTGACTATAAAACTTCTAACTCTATAAAATATTCTTAATTTTGTCTTTCTTTCCTTTTTATTTATCTATAATTTTATCTTTCTTTCCTTTTTAATTCATCTACAAAAGCATTTAAAAATAGTCCTTACTTTTTAAAACTTCATATTCAATTCTGAAACATATAAAATGAAACGAAAGGAATTGGATTAAGGTAGTTTTGCTAGGACAAATACTTTTTCATATTAAGACGTACTCAGAAATTTAATGGCTTATATCGGAGCTTAATATTTTCATTTTATTTTTTCAAAAATTAATGTTCTAATAAATTAAAGACCAAAATGATGTTTGTATGTTTTAAGGAGTATGTTTTCCTAAAAATATCTTTAAATTTTTCTCATAACATTTCTTATTTTCCAAAGAATTAAGTTTATAATCAAATTTAAAGTTCTTTTCTAATAGAAATCATTTTTTAAGTTTTTTTTGTCCAAATAGATAGTTCACCCTAGATTGTGTTTATCACTTTATCTAGAATCAAAAACTTAATAAATTAAGTTATCATCTTTTTCTTATGTTTTTACCTATTTAAAGAACTCAAACTCCAAAAATTTAGTAACAAAAAAATGTCTTCTTCACTATCAATTTTAGTTTGCCTCTTCTTCTTTCTATCATCATTCCCCTTCTTTGGCACAACTACAAAGTTCTTCATGCCTTTCTTCGATGTATATGCCATCAATGAGTTAATTGATCCATTAGACATGGATTGTGCAATTAATGGTATTACTCAACCAAGAGTTAGTCTTAGACAATCTCATCTTCATAAATTGAGGACAAAAGGTGCACTTGGAATCTAATGCCAACTGGTTTATATCTCTTCTTCAACTCACAACAGAATCTAATCTTCAATTGGACAATGTCATCATGATAATACGTTATAAACTCTATGATGATCATAGCGTACTTTTAATGTCTAGAAGCACTCCTTGTAATGTTCTCTCTGATGATATATGTTATAATGTAGTGTTTTATATAGTCTTTCATTTAACTTCAATTAATTAAGAACTTAACTAATTGAAGGGTAGAGTATATATACCCACTCCTTACCCCTACCTCGTGGAGGTAGAGAGTTTTTTTTTTCATAGACCAACGTCTCGAGTAGTAATGTTCATAGATATCCTATTAAAAATCAATACTGGCAGATTTATAACCTGTTCTTTTATGTAACATGACTGGTCATTTTTATAGAGATGTACCTAGGTGTGATATCTTGCATAAAAAAGCATGTACACTAACCTAGTACTATAAAAATCCTACACAATCTCTACTTCCTTCATATAATAATTAATATATAGACAAAGAATGCACCTATTACAGAAAATCTAAAAATTTTAAAAAAAAAAAGGGGGGGGAATCAAATAAATAAATATTTGGCTAAAATGAGAAAAACTTCAAATTGGATATATAAAGATATACATAATCAAAGTTTCCCTGATTTGGAGAGAGAACAGATATCCTTTTCAAATTAGACACTGTATATTCATAGAAACTAATTCATTATAAAGATTGAGAACAAGAAAACTACTGTACTATAAAAAGGACATAATAATCCTAAAGAATGAACATAAAAAAACAAAAAAGACAACAAATGGCTTCTTCTATAGTACAACATTCCAATCCTTGTCTTATTTTTTTTGCATCACTTGTTTATTCTTACACTATTGCATCTACAATTCGATATCCTTCAAAAATAAGTTACACTTAGAGTGCGACTTAAATGGATTGCAATATGTACCAATTACGCTAACACAAGGCACGAGTAAGACTTTTACAGTCGACGTTGACCTCCCGAAACCTGGTGGTAATTATGTATTGTCATGCTTCATGGATTATGGAGCTGGTCAATATTATGGAGATAGTTGGGTTTTCTTTGATTACCAGAGGGATAAGAACAGGTGTGCTAACAAAAGGTGCACTTGGCAGATCAATGAGAATGGAGCATTCCTACTACTTAGATTCTATGAGTGGGAAGAAGAAGAAATTTAATCTCATACTATTTCTTTGTTTCATAGGTGAATAATATTTGGTAGTTTCTTCTTAGATAAATTTCTACATCTCTATATATGTTTTTTTGAAAGACATTAAAAGAAATCTTTTGTGACACCGTCAGTCTAGTTTACTAGAAAGGAGGGTCTATCGAAAACAACTTCTCTATCCTTACAAGGTAGGGATAAGACTGCATACACCCCACCCTCTTCAGCCCCACTTATAGAATTATACCGGGTATGATGTTCTAAGAAATATGGTAAGCAAGTTTCAAACTCTCTATAATATATAGAGTATGAACAATGCTTTCCAACAAAGTTGAATTGAATTTTGCTAATGAAATGATAATCATTAGTATGTTCTTCATTAGCTTTCTACCATCAATTGAATTCATCTTATTATGCAAAGCATTATATATGTCCTTGTCCTACAGTTTTTTATCGTCATTCATAAGACTTAGACTCGGAACTGGGATTCGTCAAAGATATCTTTATGTATTGAAAGTCTAATTACCCAATACCACTATGACTTACAAAATTTCAAGATGTTCACTAAAATAACATTTATTTTCTCCAACAGTGTACAAGTACTTTTGTTTTAACTATGTCAATTCTGAACTTGCTTCACTTATATGTAAATACAAGTACACAGAAAATCACAACCAGAACTAAACTTAGAGAACTATAGACAAGTTTAGAGATGCACCATTATCCATAACAGATTAAGTCCAATGCAAATACCTGATAATAATTTGCATCAGTCACTGCAGAAGTGAACTATTCCAGTAGAAGTTAGCCGCTGTCAGCAAGGCTCACTAAGTGGGTAACCACATCTTCCAGGTGAGAGAAGTGAGTCAAGAACTTTTCACGAATATCAGCGGAGTCGAAATGGTTATGCTTCCACTCGGAAAGAGCATCACCCATAACCTTCATGCCATCTCTCAGTAATTCCACTCCTTCGGTAACTCTGTTAGGAAATTTTCTTTTTCTATTGGGTTGCTTTTCATTGTCGACTTCCATGGGATCACAGACCATAAGCTTCGGATCAACATCTTTTATCTTTTTCAAGGTCTCTTTCAGCATTTGACCATCCATAGCAAACATGTTAACTGTGTCCGGACAAGGTTTTATCTTTGGACATGCTGATTCCTTGTCAAGAAATGTTTTCAGGTCAGACATAAATCTCTCCTCATCAGCTTCTTTTCCTGTTGCCAGATCAAACGAAAGAGCTGCATCTTCAGGTACATATCTCCAGAGATGATTACAACTACTGCGGGCAGCAAAATATCCAAAGGCTGTGATAGCGAGGTGAACAAGTGCCCAGTGTCGCTCTCTAAGCAACATGTGATACAGCTCCCACACAGCTGAACTCACTGCATTGTCCTCTCGGTCTTCCAATTCAATCTCACCAAGGCCAGCCATAAAAGATGACAAATTTGGTTTGCATTGAAATAATTTTCCATCTGATAATGCTGGTCCAGAGATGAAGAGGTTCTGAAGGACCAAAATGACTTCTTCCATCTCATTGGAAGTATACAAATGCTTCATGTTAGAAATGATTCCTAGTGTCTCACTAAGAAGCCTGCGGTATTTATCCTTTATTTTGATGTCTGAACATTCTCTGTACTTGTGAATAATAGCAACAAGGAACTTTATAGTCTTCATCTCAGCATCTGATATGCTGATTAGGCTGCAACAAGAAAAAACAGGAAAAAAGGAACATATTGAATCTAAGTTGGTAATTTGAACTTATCAATAGTAAAAACATAGATAGTGTATTATAAAAGCTACATCTATTGCAATTATAAAGCAGAGGCCAAAAGACACTAACACTGATAGTCATTTGCTTTATAACTAAAACACCAACTTTCGAAATCTTTTATTTTATCACTCAATGCAGGTAATAAGAAAAAGTTTAAATAGTTCTGTTCCGCAATAAGCTTAAAATTGTAAATTTCAACATTCCGTGTTTCTGTTTAACAAGAAATTAAACATTTTTATTTAGCCAATTAAGTTTGAGAGAATTAGCCAATTCATGCAAAGGAGCTGATCACATACCGAAACTGCAGAGCGGCAGAAAGAGCAAAAACTGGAGCACCATAAACAGCAGAGCCGCCTTCTCTCGGTAGTGTACCCCCAAAACTCCCAAGGAAGTTAAAGTATTGAATTTCAATTTGTTGCTTTGCCTCACTTCTCAATTTTTCTGAAAGTGCATTTAGTGGGAATCCCTCCATAAGCAAGGCTAAGTAAGTAATTGATGAATGGTGTGATGTGTTAAATCCAACCACTGTCTTATAAACTTTATCTACCATAGAATTTGGACCAGATGTAACAAGCACACAGAGAAATCTCGCCATTTTTCTGACCAGACTATCAGGATTTAGTGCAACGTCGGGAGCTTCTGTGTACTTCATTAATGAGCAGAACTTTTCAACAATGTGGTCTACTACAACTTCGTCAGCGTGACGTGAGATAAAGCACCAAAGTTCAGTAACAATCTCACGACAAAGAAAGTGAGGATGGAAAAGGTTTTCAAGAAGAAAAGACTCAATTTCACACCAAGCTGGACTTGAAGAGGTAACTATCATGAAGGTTTTCAAGGCATTAATAATGAAATGGAAAAGGGGCTCATCGGATTCTTGTTTTTGACTAGTACGAGACATTGTAGGAAGTTCCAAGACAAGAATGGAAGAATACACATCTTTATCAGTGCAGATGCACAATAACCATCCAAGTTTTCTAGCCATCCCTAGTCTTGCATCATCTTCAATATCAGGTGAGTTTTTCAGAAGATTTACAAACAAGGTTACTCGACCAATAAATAGTATCTTTGCTCCCTGCATCGTGCCAGAACTTACAGCAAATATTGCACTCATGCAACTAGCTTCGTTAATATTGCACCCTATGGTGACATTATCTAAGTCAGTTTCATCGCCAAACAACCACTCCAAAATTTGAAACTTCTGCTCTGATTTCACTTGAGCTGAGTTAAGGAAAGAGTTAAGCATATGAAAGGATGTCGGTTCCAAGATTTCTGAAATTGCATCACCAGCAAATTTGAGCTGATCATCTTTAATGAGGAATATTTTAAAGGTTGAGATCATTATGACAGATAATATTATATCTTTGAACACATAAAATGCCTCGGATGGGTACTGAGAGATAATTCGCACAGCATTAATCAGGTAAAACTTGACTGGAAGAAACACTCTTCTAGCTTCCATTGCAGAAACTGCTTCTTTCAATGGGGATGACCAAGTCTCAGCCGCACATCTCAAAGATCCATTAGCCAGAGAAATAAGAGTCAGAATAATGTCTCCTACATTCAACTTTACAGCCAAAGAACCCTTGCCAAGCTGAAGTAAGTTAACTACACCTTTCCATGACAGATTAATTAAACTCACAAGATTTCCTCCATCATTAGCTGCAAGGATGCCCAACTCACACAACTTCTCAACGGTAAATTTCATTATCTTGTTGACATGATCTGCACTTTTAGCCTCTTCACTTTCCATAACTTTTCTTTCCTCCTCCATCTTAAGGTAAGAATCCCAGTTTATGCCATGGGAATATACCTTACACAATCGTATCAGAGCATCAAGAACTTCCAATGCAATTTTCTGCACTTCTGAACCAAATGAGGAAATTTCCTGGAGATAATCATGAAAGTTTAGAGCAGTAAAGATAATAAAAGCAAACAGTCCTTAACAGTTCAACTAAAGATAATAACAGCAGTTAACTACATGTGTATTCTGCATGTATTGACTATTACACCTACTTGTGAGAAAAAGAAGGCATTTTCTGTATCATATTTGCTAGAGCTTGTTCAGAAGGAGAAAATGGGAAAAGGATATGAGTGAAACATGAAAAGGTGGTACAAGTGCTTTCTTTTTGTCCATTTCATTTTTAATGAATGGAAGTAGTATGACTGCTTCTATACGACCAAGCCCTGTATTGTGTTCAATGTATGGTTAAATCCAATATTATGGTTTTTGAGAAATTTATCTGATAAAATTTGGTTGAGAAATTTTTTTCAATTCAAGAATATGCAAATCATTGTGGTTTCAGTAGGTTTGGACAACATCTCTCAATTTAAATTTCTGTTACAAGTCCAACGAAATCAAGCAATTACTTGAGTTCTCGATACTCGATATAGTTTCCAAGTGACGCTACCCTGTTATTTTTACTACTATAAAAAAAAATAGGAAACATTTGACAAGTTTTTTAGATCAAAATGGTCAATATAATAAAAGTTTAACTCGAATGCTAAACTGCTGCAATGGCATGGTGGCAGGTACTTGGACAAACAAAAGGTTCTATAGCAAGTTTGGGCATCGTAATGACAATGTTTTTATGCAGTATAACGATCTGATATTTAGAGTATCACAAATAACAATTATAGCTCCATGATGGAAGAAATTCATGACATTTTTGGGGTGAGAGAAACTAGTCCCTACCAGAAGAGGGAAAAAGGCTAAAATATGAGTACTCACATGAAACACGACATGTGGAGCAGTATAAATCAGAAATCAATACCTTCACTGCTAAAATACAACCCTTGATAAGGTCTAATTCCTCCAAGATGAAATTTTCAATGATAGACATTAACCCCTTGTCAACCGCAATGGGGTATCTGGTCAAAGTTGCGAAAATAGAGGCGGAGTAGCCAAGCAAATCCAATAGCAACTGATAAAAAACAAGATCTGTTAGAAAAGTACAACTTGATAGCCTTGTCAGACGCTACATGCATTTCAAAGTTAAGGAAACTTACATTTGAAGGAAATGCAAAGGCACATAAACAATCACCAGCTAAACGTCTAATGCTAGAAACATGACTACAGAATCCACAAGGGGATTCCACTTTGCACAGTTCAGTTTGGATGTTTAGCCAGTTAAATCAATCAGCTTCATGACACACAACAATAATGTTATCAACAGGTAAACTCAACTCATAAGGTCCAGTTCAGTTTAAAGTGTTACAGATGATTTGGTCAGTTTTGTTTGGTTGACTACACTTGCATATCCATGTGGTGCTAGTACTTGACATTGCCACGCCAGACACTGTAACTAAAAAATGCAGTGAATTTATCAAAGTTGGAATGGAGGAAAAAATCATAGTACAAAGGGAAAAGGTCTACATGCAAGGGAAAGCAACAGAAAAGATTACCTTCACCGCTTTCACAAGACAAGCAATTATAATCTTCTGATTGTTATGCAGATGGACGACTATGATATAAAGTTCAAACTCAAATAAAGAAAATTGCAACTAGATTGATCTCAAGGACTCAAAGGATAGATGAGAACCTCTGTTAAAAATGTTCAACCAAATCCAGATTTATCAGTGACATTGTTTTAGTATACTAAAAAGTAATGATTTGACCTGATAAAAGAGGCTGCTATGTTCTTCTTCAGGTGAGTCCTGAGTCGACATGAGTGTCATCTGTAGATGCTTTTTACACCATACAGCAGCCTAGTGATTAAGAACTTAATGTAAGCAATATGTATAATCATGAATACTGATTACATAATTAAGAAGATGAGGAATAAAACAACACTTACTTTGGCTCCTAGGCCTAGAAACTGCCCTAAGCTTGCAGATATGTCAGACGGCAAATATTTTGCAGCCACGTGCAAAATGGTTTTGTTCAATTTGCATTGAGAAATGTCAAGACATGTGAAGTCTTCCCAGAGTGTCCAGTAAAATGTTAAGGTAGATCACAAAGAGCAGCTACTAAAATGAGATCAAACGAGCTGATTTACTGAACCAGAAGAATGAGATCCATATCTTCCAAAAAATACATATATTTGGTTGCAACATCATTCATATAACATGAAAAGAAATAGAAGCTGACTTGGTTTAGCGTCATGTATTCATTCTGACAAAGCCCTTACATATTATCCGGTGTTCTGTTTGCTTAAAAAATAAACAAGTTAAACATCAGCAAATAAGAAATCATGGAAAGTCATTTCAAGCCAAGGAAGATAAGCTCTCTCAACCAAATTTTCTTGTAAACTCTGAGTAATTATAGAAAATTATTTCTTTGTTACTGGATTTTGGAATTCCTACACCAATGGCAATGATGATAAAACCACAATCTAGTTCCCAGTTTATTATTCTTTACAGACAACAAAAGAATTCTCTATTTCATCTCTTCTTCTTTTTAAACTGTTGAGTACAGAGCAACTTGCGCGCACCTCGGCTAATTCTGTGGGATACCTGTCACCTCCCACCAACATCAGGAACCAATTAACTCTGTCCGCCTAGAAGCTAGGACAGATGGGAAGAAACCACCTACTGTTTTTGACTCATGATATCTTTTTACATGGAACTCTAAATTCTCCTTTCTCAATCCAATTTATCTATGCATTGCACAGGGAAATCAAGAAAAGTAAGTTGAATAGTCATCAGGATACTTGTAAGGACTCTATAAGAAAAGCCACTTCTGAATTCTCAGTCAAATCTAGCTCACCAAGTTCATCAAGCAATTCAACACGATTTTCAACAACCTGTGAAATAGAAACGACACTATTGAATCAAACTTAGGATGTAAACGACTAGCAAATTATATCAAGGAATAACTTAAGATTTGAAAAAAACTAAGAGTTGTTAGGTAGGATCCAAGAAAGCATTTAACTTAGTGAAAGCCATCAATAAGAGAAAACAAGTATAAAAAGTATCCGAAAAGAACAAAAAAACATAGATACATTAGTCAGGAGAAACAATGTCCATGAAGCTACAAATGCAACTGAAATTTTTACATGCTGTTTAATAGAGAAGGTTCACTCATAACATTTTAATTTGGCAGACTCAACGCATTATCTACAAACAGAACATCGCACAACAATCCTGCCTCGCATTTAATCTAGAATAACTTCTAGATAATCAAACTACACCTCATAACAATGAAATTATAGGAAATAAACTTCTGAAACTACACGGAAACTTTAAAATACGTGATGAGGAAATGATACAACAGTTGAATCTGTGAGAAATATAGGGAAAAAATAATATTGAATTGTTGTTGTATCTACATTATTACATGAGACCCTATTTATAGACCATAGAATACAATCCTTTACCAAATAGGATACTATTTAGTAGTCCTATTCCTATTCTAATAGGATTATATAAACCTATTCCTATTTTAATAATATTGTATAAACTATTCCTATTCTAATAGGATTGTATAAACCTATTCATATTCTAACACTCCCCCTCAAGCTAGTGCGTACAATTCATGCATCTAGCTTGTTACAAATGTAATTAACACGGGGACCGATGAGGGGCTTGGTGAGATATTTGCAGACTTCACAAAATTGACGGTCAATCTTAATGTGCTTGTCTTCTCATTAAATACTGAATTTGATGAATTTGATGCATAATGCCAGTAGCTTAATCTTCGCATGAAATACTGAATTTGATTCATAATGTTGGTGTTGAACTTCCCAACCCAAGCTTGAGAAAAAATTGTTCTAGACCATAGAGTGATTGGTACAATCGATGACACAACACAATCGACATACAAGGCTACTAAACTTCCCCTGAGCAACGAAGTGCTCAAATCTAATATAAAGTATATGGATCATGTTGGCATCAATAGATGAGTTAATATTAAATAAGAAAGTCCCCAAAATAATTATTGGAACATGCTCATATGTCGTAGTATTAGAAAAAATGGTCACAATCTAAGAAATAAAATTATATAGGTAGGGTCGGAATAATGTCACGACCCAACTAGAAAATAGAAATTATATAGGATAGTTGGAACGACCCCATTGACAAAAAAGAGAAATAATATGGGTAGGGTCGGAATGATGGCACGACCCTAATGAAAAAGAGAAATTATATAGGTAGGATTGAAATGATGGCACAACCCTACGCAAATCAGATTTGAGGAGTCACCGGAAAAGACGAATGGAACTATGTAAATAAAATCTAAGTTACTGAAAAGACACATGATGTTATGCAACTCAGATATGAGAAAATAGTTCGGAAAAAAACTACACAAATTCAATATGAAAAGTAGTCCGGGAGATGCACGCTGCTAAGCAAATCAGATATGCAAAAAAAGGTAGTCACCGGAAAGATGGGACGGTGCTACAAAATTAAATATGAAAAAGTAATCACCGAAAAGATGGGACGGTGCTACAAAATTAAATATGGGAAAATAGTCACTAGAAAGATACACGGTGACCCAACTTTTGCTAACATAATCATTGGCCAGACGGGCGGCATATATGAGTAATAGCCGCCCGCCGACAGCTGAAGCTCTTTGATTGTTTACCAAGATCGTAGAGGCTCTGATACCATGTGAGAAATATAGGGAAAAAATAATATTGAATTGTTGTTGTATCTACATTATTACATGAGACCCTATTTATAGACCATAAAATACAATCCTTTACCAAATAGGATACTATTTAGTAGTCCTATTCCTATTCTAATAGGATTATATAAACCTATTCCTATTTTAATAATATTGTATAAACTATTCCTATTCTAATAGGATTGTATAAACCTATTCATATTCTAACAGAATCAAATGACTAAACATGATATAAGTCAGTTTGCTCTAGGGCACCAAAGAGCGTGAAACAAGTAGAATTTAGTCAAAAATTACTGAAACTAAGCCCTTAATAACAATTTACACTATTTCCAACAGCAATTTCATCAAAATGTGACTCATAATAACGAAATTTTAGTGAATTAACCTCTGAAAATGAGTAAATTTGCAGAGAAAACAGTGAAAATCAGTTGAATCAAATGACTAAAACTGAAACAGTCAATTTGACCACTACACAATCAATATCGGGCATCTAAAGTGCGAAACTAAACTTAAAAACAACGTAAAACTACTTCCAGTATCAAACTGCAACTCATAATAACAAAAGTTTATCAAATTAACATATGAAAACGAGTAAACTTACAGCAAAAGCAGTGCAAACAGTTGAATCAAATGACTGAAACTGAAATCAGTCAATTTGACCTCTACACTATCAACACAGGGCACCTAAAGTGAGAAACTAAACCTAAAAACTACTTCCAGTATCAAACTGCAACTCATAATAACGAAATTTTATCGAATTAACATCTGAAAACGAGTAAATTTACATAGAAAACAGTGCAAACAGTTGAATCAAATGACTGAAACTAAAATCAGTCAATATGACCTCTACACAATCACCACAGGCGCCTTAAGTGAGAAACTAAACTTAAAAACAACTAACACTACTTCCAGTATCAAACTGCAAACTCATAACAACGAAACTATAGCGAAATAAATTCTGAAAATACAAAGAATTTCTAAAAAAATGATACAACAGATGAATCAAAATGAGTGAAATTACAGGGAAAAAGCTTACATCTGAAGATTTGATAGCTTCAACCAAGCTTTGTAGATCTCTGCCGGATTTTGAATTTGAGTTCATCTTTTCTCTGTGTGTAAATTTTTCTTCCCAATTTTTCCCGCTTTAGGGATGGAAAATTATTTATAGTGAGAACGAGAGGGACTTAATAGATTAATTTACAAGTTTTGTTAGTACCCTTTGATTTAAGTTTATTTACATAATGATGCCTGTTCGATTTAGTATTTGCAAAGGCACCCCAAATTTTACTATTTTTTATGTTTTTGCGTCCATTCACTATTTTGAGGATAAAATGTTTTCAAAAAAAATTGAATAAAAGAAAATAATTTTGTGAGTATTTACAGTGTTTTATTTGTAGATCTTATACAGTAGTTGTTGATCTCCGTAAAAAAAGATCATTTAACCAAATGAACATTTATAATGGAGTACAAAATTAAATTTCTTATACGATATAGGTTAGTTTTAACTTAACTTCTTAACTTAAGATATACTCTAGCTTAACTCAAAATAATTTTTTGGAGTCTTTTTATTCGCGAGAAACTGGATGAAAAAAAAATATTCACTTGCGTCTAAATTGTGACTTTGGTCAAGATTATGCCAAAATCAAAATCAAACCAAATTGAGGCGTTTTATACTTTTGCGTTTTATAAGCGTCTCGATTCATCTGAAATACTATTGTGTTTTTATGCTCGAAACTTACGCCTCAAATTTAGGACTTACGTCTTATGAATCTACGTCTTTCATTTACGATTCAGAGCGTTTTTGGTACGCGAGACTCGCCTAAAAACATTTTTTTAAACACTGCTAATCAAATTTGAAATATTCCAACAATATTACTATATCATTTTGAAAATTTTCTCTGCGCAATCAAAATTTTAAATAGTAAAGAGTGCATGTACATATATATATATATAACTCGAAAGATTACAAATACTAATTCACAATAAAGGTTCAAACACACATGTATAATAAACATAAGTGATTTCATAAGCATATCTATATTTATCTTTTGTACTATAATACAAAAGAAAATATTATTGCGTCATATTATAATTATGTAAGTACGATGACCTTTTTTACTAGTCATGACTCATGACTAGTAAAATCCTGGAAAAAATTTCCTGGTCATCCGAGGCTTGACACTAGGACTAGGAATTGGAACACTTCCATATGTACCACTAGAACCCTGACCCGCACCACAACCAATACCTTGCCCTGATCCTCCAACACCTCGTCCTCGATCACTACCTCCACCTCCACCTCCTCCTCCACCACCACCGACTCCACCACTTCGTCCCCATCCTGAGCCACTACCACTTCCATAGCCATAACCGCCTTTTGTACCACCTCCTTCACCTCCTCCTCCTCCTCCTCCTCCACCTCCTGCACCGCTATCTCCACCAGGTAATGGTGAAGACGCGGGGCGCGTTGGGTAAGGAACGACCACTAGATCAGGATGAGTGCATGAAATTTGATGAATATTAATGTTCATCACCATGAGAAAAAATGCTAACACTAACAACAATAATCTAGCCATATCTTTCAAATTATGAAAATTTAAAAAATTAAATCACCTTGAATGCTTATAATTATTGAGTAGACAATGCACACATATATATACATAGAAAAAAACTATGTACCTCACGTGAATTGACAAATATAAACATATTTTACGTATCAAAAAGACCATTTTTGTGGTTAAAAGTGACATAATCTTTGCCTTATTATTAGCTGTTTAATTCTACAAAGTGAAGATTCAATTCTAAGCAAATGAAGAAAGAAAGAAATTAAGGAAGAAAGTGTATCGAGTAATAATGTGTTACAAACAGAAAGTGACGCAAAATAATCAAAGAAAGCCAGAATTTCAGGGCTTTAGAGAACTTGTGCACAATTTGGACAATACTTAGATAAATTTTATCGTTCTCGTTTGTGTAGAAATATTTTTGATTGCTATAACGAAATGTTATTATAAAAAATACAAGATGATGATATAACAGTATAACATCTCATGATTATATTGCTTTGATAATTGTGATGTTTTTGTGCATTATATATTTTACTATAATAGCTTAGTTATTAGAAATTCAAAATTTTCAAAGCTAGCTTTGAATAATCACCTATGGAGCTTTCATCTAGATCTTTTGTCTTACCAGTTTAGGCTCTCACTCGAATCAGAATGATACAACCTTTATGCATTTGGTTCTTTTTTTTCTTTCCGTTTAGTACTCCCTCTGTGTCACATATTAATTGATTAGCTTACTAAATCAAGAAAGCATTAATTAATTGTTTCCTATATTACCCTTGCAATTAATTTTTTTTTTTGTAAGTGTTCACATTTGTTTGTAAATTTTCCAAGATGTTTTTCAGGGCTAGTTAAATTAGTAAAATTATTTTCTTATTTATGATTTGATCTTAAACATAGTGTAAAATGGAAAATGATTAACTAATATAGGACGGAGGGAGTATATAATTTGAGTATAGGATAAAAGGAAGCAATAATTTTCAAGTAGAAATATATAGCAGATGATAACTCTTAGAAACAAGTCAAACCAACATGACTTCCAATTACTTGAAAATTGAACCTAAACAAAGTAGTATCATATCCTAATAACTTAGAAAATACTACAATAATACATGAAAACTTCAAAAATACAAACTTAGGATAATAATTAGAAATGCATGCAATACTAAAATAAAGTTTCATTAGACAAAATTACACCAACAAATTAAAATGTTCCTAGGGTTTGATACCACCAATGCCACCAATACCACCAACTCCACCACCACCACCTAGACCACCACCACCACCAAGTCCTCCAACACCACCAACACCGCCACCAAGTCCACCAAGACCACCTAGCCCTCCGATGCCACTAGCACCGCCTATTCCACCAGCGCCACCAATGCCACCAAAAGTAGGTAACACACCACCATAACCACCACCAATTCCTGCCCAACCACCAACTCCACCAAATGAGATGAAATTCTTTTTGTCATCAAGTCCTTTGCTAGGTGTTGGAGCTTTACTTATAATCTCTGTGTTTACCTTTACACCCTCAGTCTGAGCCTGAAGCAGACAAATTAGGAACTCTTTTTGTTAGAAATACGTAACGATGCATTCTACAATAATATATAATGTTTAGTATAACTAGAAATTTAATTTTTACACTATCCGATCACTAAAAAAGTAAGTATACGAGATAACCATCCATAAAAGTTGGAAAATAAAGTCAAGTCAATTAATAACCTCTTGTAACAAGTAAAAATAATTCGATAATGTAACAATATTTTGTGCTCTTGTAAAATTAATGGTCAAAGCCATAATTATTATAATTTTAAGGATTCTAAATCTAATAACGTGATTAATTCTAACCTTAATATTTATACATGTTTAATAAATCTTTTAATACAAGTACACTATTTGAGCAAAAATTATTGAGTTCACCGAATCTACTCTGCCTTCTACCCCCACCCTTACGCTTATTATATATATAATGTAAGTTAAAAAATAGTAACGGACAATTTTTATCGCTAAACAACAAACCTGAGGAATGTTTCTTGCAGTAACAACATGGACAAGTACTACAAGTGCAAACACAAACATTATGTACCAATTACTTGCCATTTTTTCACTCACACAAAAAAAAATAAGGTAATTTTTTTTTACTACTATTGTTGTGTTAAAACAATGTTGATGAGGGGTATTTATAGGGTGGAAAAAAGGGAGGGACAGTTGTGAGAATTGAAGAAATTAAAGAGAGGTAAATACTATATAGTAAATGAAAGGGTATTAAATAAAGCCCTAACAATCTCGAGAGTGGTCTTTTTACTGTGTATTGACTATTGACATGACAGAGTTAGGTGGACCAAAAATTAAAAACAAATTCCAAAGATATGATGATTTTATGTATTTCACGTTATTCAAGCCATTTAGAGGCCATGCATGTAATTCTCATTGCTCTTTGTATGACACTTGCTGCTTTGTAAGTAGGACGGTTAAGGAAAAAATCTTGTTTGAAGCGTTGTTTTAGAAATAGATAGTTGATATATTCAAATTTTTAATTTAATTGGATATGAATATCGAACATTGTACTTTATTATATATTATAAAGTGACTTATTGATTCCTTCAGTACTTTTTGAGTCGAGTCTGTTGTATATATAAGACTTGCTTAGTGCAATTTACAAGCTATTACATAGTGGGAATTTAGTCAGTGCATACAAAATAACTCGAAGGGCAGAGGTTGTGACAGAAGTTGTAGTGGTTGCAAATTATTTGGGGTTTAATTTCTAAATACACTCGAGGGTGTGGCATAGTGCTCAATGAAATGGTTGATATTCTGAGTTCAAATTAAACACAACGGAGATTAAAAAAAACACTAAATGATTCTTTCATCTATCTTAGTATTGGTGAATAGAGTTATCTGATACCATCAGTTGCTTGATGAGAGGTGGCCTAGAGATTACGATCTAAAAAAACACTACAAAACTATTTTAAAACTCTTAAAATAAATTAATTTAAATAGACTCTTAATTAAATATTATCTCATAAATTGAAACGTCAAAAGTAATTTTCATTTAGCACATTTAGCAGTCTCATTAAAGCAAGTTTTTTTCTCTGACTTGGAATGTAGGGGACCAACTACATGTAGCAATTAGAATGCAGTAAAACACATTAATATGTTGCATAACTTTGAACAACTATTTTTCTTGACCCATCAATAATTAATGAACTTCTACTATATTCTGGTTGGGTGGTGTGTGAGAATTTGCACTAGATAATATACGATATGAGTTCAAATTAATCAGATATAAAATAGTTTTTTAGAAGGTAATAGGTGAATTTGTTATGTCATTCTAAAAGATACGAAATAAGAGTGCTAGAATTAGTAATATTTGAATGATAGTTTTTGTTTCAAGTAATAATTTAAGGTATATGATCAGATTAATCTTACATGTGAGGTGACAAGTCGTTAAAATTACTCCCTTAGTCCAATTTATATGACACATTTTAGATTTTGAGAGTCAAACATTTTATGTTTGACCGGAAATTTGCGCATGGAATTTTAATTTTTTTTTTAAATGAAATTTATATATTTGTAAACTACGTAAAAATTAAAGTACTATGAGTCACAATAATTGATAATTTAAAACGTTTATAAGATCTATGAAAAATTTACGATCAAAGATAGACTTGGTTGATTCTTAAAATCCGAAATGTGAAATATAAAATGGGACGGAGGTAGTAGTGTTTAAATTAGGTGCATTAGAACATTAATCATTGTTAAAAGTAATATTTTAAGAAGAAAAACTTTCACATATAGCCGCTTAAATATAATTAATTACTCTCCATAACTATAGTTTGATAATTACAAATTGTAGCTACATGTTATATGGAGGAGAGAGGCGAGCGAGACTGGGAGAGAGAGGCGAGAGAGAGGGGGGAAAAGAGTGGGAGAAAGGTGAATTGTATATGTATATTGGTTAGATAAGTGTATATTATACATATGTAATTGTATCTATGGCAAGAGAAATTGGGAGAGGGAGGATAGAGGAGAGTGAGACTGGGAGAGAGAGGAGAGAGGCGTGCGAGATTGAGAGAGGAGGGAGAGTGGGAGAGAGGTGAATTGTATATGTATATAATTATATATAACTGTATATTATACATATACATTTGTATAAATGGCAAACGAGATAGGGAGAGGAAGAGAGAGGCGAGCAAGATTGAGAGAGGGAGGAGAGAGGTGAGCGAGAGAGGGCAGAGAGTGGGAGAGAGGTGAATTCTATATGTATATAGGCTAAAAAAATTGTATATTATACATATTTATTTGTATATCATGTGAATTATACATATACAAACATGACTAATTATACAAAGTCGAAGTCAGCTCACGTAATTAATGTATAATGTTAGTCGCAAGTGGTAATTAAGTAAACTATAACTATGATGAGTAATTAAATAGTATAAGTTTGCTTATCCGCGTAATTTTCTCTTTTAAGAATGATTAGATTAATTTAACACGTGATTTTTTAAAGTGGCAAATCGTTAAAATGGCTTAAATTAGGAACATTTACAGGATAATTTTTACTTAAAAGCATTCTAAATTAAAGGAAGATTACGTTAATCTAACATATGAGGTGACAAACCATTAATTGCTCAAATTAAAAAATATGGGAAGGATAATCTTTGTTAAAAGTAATATTTTAAAGATGACCAAGTTAATTGAATTTCATACAAAAAAAAGTCACACATTAAGTATCAATTTGACCAAAATACACTATGGTACAAAATAATTTTCTTAAACAAAAAAAATAAAACTCACTGTATATATGTTACCACCTATATATACTATGGTACCACTCTTAAGACATTTTATAAACCCTAAATTATAGAAATCAAAATCAAGTCTTTTTTCTATCATGGCTGAAAAAATCTTAAGAAGTGTTCTTCTCATTCTCTTGCTTCTCACAGTTGGTAAGTATTTATATATGTAAATGTAATTTATATGATTTTTGTTTCTATTCATTTGATTATCATTCACAAAAATCTATTTACGATCGTGCTCGTTTTGAGTCTTGTTATATCTTTTTGCATTGGTTAAGCTTATTAGATGATGATGTTAATATAAAAAAAAAATACAAAAAAATATTTTAGAAGAAATTTTTTTACATGGAATATTCATAGATCAAATTACTTGTTTTCAAGGCGAAACTAGGGAGGTGGAATGAGGGAATCCTTTCATCTATTTCATGTATTTATTTTTTTATATTTAAATTAAATATTATTCGAATTTCGAACCCTGATAGAAAATTACACTTTATAGTAGATATTGATCAATCCACTTGCTTGTCGGATGTTTATTTCTTTCTAGTTTAATTCTTCTCACTGAAAATCCTGATTCAGCCACGACTCGTTAATTTCAACATTTATTGATTCTCATTTCATTTTATTTTTTTTTGTTTATCAAAGTGATGGTGGCAAAAGGAAGAGTTGGTGAACAAAAATCACCAGTGTGCCAAGGAAAATGTGAGAACTATCCAGATTGTAATGCATTTTGCATAAGAATTGGATATAAGTCTGGTCAATGTGTTCCACCTTTTGGGCAATTCTGTTGTTGTGATCCTTAAAATTAAATTTTATGGTTTTATTGGATGTAATATTTGACTTAAATATATTAAATAAAAGTTATTTTATGTTGTCTTTAAGCTATCTGGTTGATTGCTTGCTTATCCAATTTCAAGCTTATTAAATTGTAAATTTATTAAATAAACTATATAATATAATTATAACATATAATATATATTTTCTTAAATAATATTCTAACCTATGGTTATACTTTAAAATATCATTTTAACCAAATTCAAAAATTTCGAATCTTAAATAATTTTAAAAATGGAGATTTGCCTTTATTATACTTTACTTCATTTATATTCTATCAAACTTAATTCCAAACAAATCTACTAGGGGAACTTATATAAATATACTATAATAAAAAAATATTTATTATTTATAGTAATAATAAATTTTTTTCACTTGATCAATTTTAATTTATTTATAATACAAGTTTAATACATATTACAAAAAATAATTTATTATTCACATATAATACAAGTTTTAATGATGGATAATACATTTTCCACACATTTTAATACATTTATAATACAATGTGTCAAATTTTTACACAAACATAATATATTTCAAAAAACAATTATAATTCATATATATTGCATACATAATTCACTTTTAATTCATATTGCAGTTTTTACATAATATTGCTATATATGGTAATAAATAAAAAATATCACTAAAATCAGTAATTATTTATTAAAATATATCAATTTATGTAATTTTTCCAATCTATTATTGAATTGTTTAGTTCTTAATTGGGCCTCCTTGTGGTTTAGCCTCAGGCCCAATAACTTGGCCACCCATTGGTGATGAAGGTGTTGTACAAAAGAGAAAATAGGATATGCAGCCTAAAATCACATGAAAGAAATTTATCTCGAAAGATTTATATATATAATGTTAATTAATTAGGGTCACGTTTTGATCAAGTTAGTATAGAGTTAGAATTTTCGTTAAATAGATTCAAAGTATAAAAACTCAAACACGTGAAAAAGTCTAAGAGGGTTCAATATCTGCTATGTATAAAGAAAAAAAAGTTTTAACTATATATAAATAACAAAATTTTCCATCAAATGAAATTTGAATGTACCCATCGGCCCTGTTTTGCTCTATCTCGACTATTATATTATTGCTTGGTAAAGATACAAAAGGGTTCTTGTTAGTAATTGTCACGATCCAGATTGTCGTGATTGACACCCACATTAATCCTTCGATAAGAGAACCGTTACTACAACCCAACTAAATAAATTAACGAAAACTAAAGCATTTAAAGATACGGAAGCAGATTTAAATGTTTAAAGGAAAAATAGGGAGTTCCCATAAACTCCAAAGTTTAACAAAACAATTGCGAAAATAATTCCTAAAACGTGAAGACAATGTACCAAAACATCTACGAACGACAAGTCTAAGAAAATGCGTTCAACTCATCTAACTAGAGAATAACTAAAGTACTAGTCTAAGTAAAAATAAGATGGACAGAGCAAAAAGAGAACTCATGACAGCCCGAAAAAACTGTCTCACACTTGAATTTGATTGATCACGGATCTCCTAGTTTAGGTCTGTCAGTAACCGCAACCGCCTGAGATACCCTATACTCATCAAAGAAAGAGCAGTGCAATATCAGTACACAACCACATTTTACTGGTAGGATCACACGACTATTCCAATTAGTGAAACATATGCAAAAAATCACAACATAATAAAGCAGGCATATATCGAACATATACAATATCAATCATCATTTCAAGATTAATGTGCAATTTCACATTCTCAATAATACACATTATGAGAAGTCGGTGGTCCTCTCATGGAACTCATACCTAAACTGTTAGTGTACCGCATCGTGACACCCGTACCAAGTTAGTGTGTCGAATCGTGACACTCGTTCCAATATGTATGTCAGCATGTGACATTCAATCTCAGTTAATGTGTCTAATATTTGTAGCTCAATATGATCGTAACACTCGTTCCAATACACGCCTTATGATCATAATTTTTTTTAAAAAAATCTGGCAAACTAGAAATTTTAACTTTCATATTGTTTCATTACATACTATTCAATTTGTAAAGATCATTTTTATTATCTAGCAAACTAGGAATCATATTATTTCACTGCATACCATTCAATTTGTAAATGATTAGTAAAGATCTTTTTTTTTTTATCTGGCAAACTAGGAATACTACTTTTATATTGGTTCAATATTATACAGTTCAATTTATAAATGATCATAAGAGATAAAAAATTTTAATCTGCAAACTATGAATTAATACTTTCACATTGTTTCAACCATTGAATTTGTAAATGATCATAAAAAATTATCTTTTATCCGATAAACTATGAATTGTTACTTTCATTACATACTTTAATTTATAAAGATCATAATTTTTTATTTGGCAAACTACGAATTACTACTTTCATATTATTTCATTACACTGCTATTCAATTTATAAATGACCATAAAAGATCGGTTTTCATGTGGCAAATTAGGAATCACTACTTTCATATTATTTCATTACACGGCTATTTAATTTGTAAATGATTATAAGAGATGATATATTTTTTTATCTGACAAACTAGAAATTGCTACTTTCATATTATTTCATTACATTGTTATTAAAATAAAAAAGTGAGAGCTAGGCACACATGCATGACAATTTGGCCCAATAGTACAATTTGATTCCTACATTACTAACTACATATGTCAAATCAGTCACATGCATGCCTCTTTCAAAGTTAAGGCATTATTATTAGCTTTTGTTACACTTTTTCAGTATTGAGAATTTTTCATGATTGATTGCTTTGGGTTTCAGTACTCATATTTGACCACATTATTGTTCAAATCAGGTAAAGGAATCATTTTTCATAAGATTAATAAAGTTAAGTCACATATTATTATTTCACATAAATGGAGGATACTTTTTCCTCCTAATACAAATTACTCGTATTGAAGTCGTACTAATTTAAATTTGTCCAACATAGAATTCAGTCAGAATAAGTGTTTCTTAACAAAGATTTTTCTATATTTTCAGATCTTAAATGTGAAATTCTGATTAAGAGAAAAGTAACTCATCTACTGCATCACATCTCTGATAAAATTTAAAACAATGACCATTATTCAGTATACCTATTTGTTATATCTTGAAAATCATTAAATTAGGACGTGTGTTATTGCTTGAAAAATATTTAAATTACGATCAAAAGAAACTTTTCACGAAAAATAATTTCAATTTTGGTTGATGAGTGAACAATACTATTACAAATAGCAAACTACATAGTGTTTTGGTAAAAAGAATTTGAGTATTAAAGATTGAATTGAATATTAAGATACTTATAATATAACAAAAATGATATATATTGATACAAACTAAAAGTTAGTATAATTACACCCCCTTTTAGTGGAAAATGTTTTTCTCTTGAAAATAATTTCCAACATACCAAACCCACCCTTAAAAAAGGGCTTGTGGGGAATGCTTTGCCCCTAAAAGTCTGTCCCAAATTTTCTTTTCCACTACAAATCCACAAAGTTGATAAAGTTTGTTCATGATTATTTAGAAGTTTATTACATATAAATTATTAGTCAATTTTTTCAAGAAAAAGAGGAATATTTTAGTAGCAAAAGAAAAAAACAAAGTAGTGTTGAGGTCATTTGATTCGCAAACTAAATTATTTCTAAATTATAGTTTTGTAATTATAATTTTTGGATTAATTTATCCCACTTGAAAGATGGAATGAGATAAGGTGAGATATTCAGTATAAATTTAGTTCCACGTACCAAATGAACCCTTTATAGTATATAACAACAATAACAAATTTGGTGATTCCGCAAGTAAAGTTAAAAAAGAAGGGATGTACCTTAACTCAGCCCCTATTTATAAGGTCTTAGAATATCATTATTCAAATACCTATATCAAGGATAAAAGATGTACAATAATCACTAGTGTAGTAGTGTTTCATGCACTTTATTTCATTATATACTCATTTATATGTAGGTCCCAAATATTTGTTTGAAAGCTTAAAAAAATGAACCTTAAAACAAGGAGGAATAAAGTTGACTTTAGTAGCTACATGAAAGCTTTAAAAATGCTCAAAAAGCCAAATTAGCATAAGTTGGCTTGTTTTGTTTCAACTTGTCACACATATCTACCACCTTTCTAATTCTCTTTACATAAAATTCCAAACAAAACAAAACATAGGATTATTGAAACTTAAAACTAATAGTAACTAATATGACAAACTTCAATACTCAATCCAAATGTAATAAGTTTTGTTTAATCACTTAAACAGTTAAACTCCACTTTTGGCATTTGATGATGATGATGAATAATAAAGCAATGATGAAGCTGAGAAGCTTGTGTTGTTGCTCATTGTATACATACTTCTTGCTTTCTGTCCTGATGAAGATGTTGCTAAAACACCCTTTGTTGAGTTGTTGTTTTCTTGATTATGATCAGTAGTTGTTGTTGTTGGAGAGCCTTTGAGTAAAACATCGACTTTCGCGTATTCTTCCCTTTCATGTTTGATTTCCTTTAGCATTGCTGCAACATCTTTCATTGTAGGCCTTTCATCTGGAGTGGAGTTGACACATAGCAGGGCTACTCCTAATGCTTGTAACATTTCCTCGATTTCTGATTCTGGTCTCGAGTGGAGACTTGGATCGAGGACTTCAATTCCTCCTCTTTTCCGTCTTACCCAATCAACTAGATGAACTCCATCGGGAATTGTTGGATCGATTGGCTGCTTACCTGTCAAGACTTCTAGTATAACCACTCCGTAGCTGTAGACATCGCTCTTTGCAGTGATCTTCATCATATAGCCATATTCTGTGTAATGAAAAATGAACAATATTGGTACATTTTAGAGCAATGATCATCCAAGAACTACTTATATTCTTTGTAGATAAATGCAATGTGCAATCATTGTCCTTCGATTTTTGTTACTACTGTTTGTTTCTTGTACTTCGATTATTATAGGAGGCATTATTTTGATGTAATAGTGTTCAGCTTTCACATCCGTAACTTCTTTTTCTGTGGGACTACACTGCGTATGTTGTTGTTGTGGTTGCAATACATAATCAATGCTTATACTATAACTAAGCAAAACATATACTCGGAATAATATGCTAGGTGTAAGGAAAATGATGACATGAAATAGAGAAGAATTTTACCTGGAGCAATGTAGCCATAAGAACCAGCAACGGTATTGGAGGAACGACCAAAATCACCATCATCGACTAGTTTTGCGAGGCCAAAGTCTGCAATGTAAGGCTCAAACTCAAGACCAATGAGAATGTTGTTGGCCTTGATGTCTCTGTGAACAATTGGAGGAGCACAGTCATGGTGCAAGTAGGCGAGCCCTTGTGCTGCCCGAGCAATATTTGGTATCTCAATTCCCATTCCAAAGGGTTACCGCTCCTCTCATGGAGAAGACTTCCTAAGCTACCATTAGGCATGTAATCATACATGAGCAATCTTGTGCTTCTGTTCCAACAACACCCCAAGAATCGGACAATGTTCTTGTGTCGAATTGAACCGAGTGTCTTAACTTCTGCAGAGAATGAATCACGTACCCCACACTTCTCATCATTGCCTCCATTAGTTGTAGTCATGGTTATTGGCCAAAGCTTCTTCACTGCTATGACATCGCCATTGTTCATATCTGCACGATAAACCATCCCCGAGCACCCTTTTCCAATGACATTAGTATCCACAAGGCATCTGAGTATTTCGTCCACTGAAAAATTGAGCTTCTGGAATGGAGTAAACTGCCAAGCCCAAGAATCTCCCATCTCTGAATCATCATCCCTTCTCATCGCCCTTCGTGCGCGTATGATAGCAATAGTTCCCATGATCACCATTGCTATTGTCATGATGACTAGCAACACAATGGCTAATTTGAGCTTCTTTGACCTTCCCTCGTCATTTCCATTTTTAGCTACTCCTACTCCATCGATATTGCTGAGAAACACGAAGGCCTTCCGAATGAACATAGACCTTCATTTCCATCTAGGTCTGATGATGGTAACTGTCGAAAGAGCTTATTGTCCGGAAGATAACCAGTGAAGTTGTTGTATGAGACATTCAGTGAGACAAGATTATCGAGCCTCGCAAGTGGATTCAAGTTCCCTTCAAGCTTGTTGTGCGAAAGGTCAAGTATCGACAGCTTGCTTAGTGAAGAAATTTCAGCAGGAA